>ML102433.1:0-97510 GCA_003697995.1 Taxidea taxus jeffersonii | reverse complement strand
TTCAGCTCGGGTCATGGTCCCAGGGTCCTGGGATTGAGCCCCACATCGGGCTCTCTGCTCAGCGGGGAGCCTGCTTCCTCCTCTGTCTCTCCCTCTGCCTGCCTCTCTGCCTACCTGTGATCTCTGTCTGTCAAATAAATAAATAAAATATTTTAAAAAAAGCTCACCTTCGAGCATGACTTACGAGCCTCTGGAACCCTGCAGCCTTTGAGGGTCCCCTTGGTCTCCCCCTGGTGGTAGGGCTTCTGCTTCAGCTTCTCCCTTCAGCCACAAAGCAGCATCTTAACCACGCTGGAGCCCTATTCCAAGCCGTGGACCAAGTGGAAACAGTAAATCTTTCTGCAGCAACAAAAATAATAATAATAAAATACAAATTTAAATGGCTGAACCATGTTAGATCATTAGAGATGAATGAGGGATTTAATTTCCTTGCATCTTCAGCAATGCTCATTAGTGCTTGAGGCTTGTTGTTGTAAAGGAACTCGAGCACACTTGCCACCATCATAGTTCCAACCACAGCCTCTCACATTCTTTCCTCTGCTCTTTTCTGACTTGTTTGCCTTTCTCTATCGGTCCTTCTCATCAAGGTAGTGCCAGCCGACTCCCTGCAAGCAAAATATAAAAGGAACCTTGTGAAGTTATTTAGGGTTTTTATTTACTAAAAAAAAAAAATTTATGACATTTGCCATCACTTGGTTAACTTGGTTTTGCAAGGCAAGCTCTCTGAGGCCAGTTAATTTTGCTGAGACACTCTCCTTATTGTTTCCTTCCAGATAGTTTCTGGCTGCCGAGAATTTAGCTAAGTGAGCCTTAGGTAAGGACTGTCTAATGTCAGAGCATTTATGCGTGAGGAGAAAAGCACATTCTTTAAAAATCAATATAACTAATTAATATAACAGCATAAATTATGTAATTGCTCAGTAATTCATGCTGTTTATGTAGCAAATTAACTCATGGTTTTAAAACAAATTTATGCCCTTATAATAACCTCTTCGTAGGCACCGATATGGGGCACATCTGAATACCAAGGGGAAAATATATGAGGTAGAATAAATATTTTTTATTTAGTTAACTGTGAATTTTCTTAACAGCTCAAGTGAAACCGGTGCTTCTGGTTTCCAGCTGTGTAGTTCCTGTCTGTAATTTTTTTTTAAATGGTTCTATTTTGGTTCACAGTGGTCACATAAACCTGGGATATCCTTTTTAGCTGCAAGTTAAAGATTATCAATATCAGACTGGAATTATGTCATAAAACATTACTGGCTGATTCATTAGAGCCGGTGTTGTAATGTTTCTTCAACTCGTAAAATGCATTTACTATGAACCAGAGCTTCAGAGATTTTCTGATCTGCAAATTTTCCATGGTAACAGAGATGATCTTGTCATTTTATAATTTACTAGACTGAAGTAATTCCCAGGCAAAGCACATGTTTGAGAAAGTCAGCGGATGCACCCCACAGGCAGGACAAATTCCAGGCCAAAAGTAAAGACATTACAAATGCCTAAAATTGCAGTCTTTATCTCTAAGGCAGGTGTTTCAAAACTGGACTGGTCCCAAATATTTTTTTCCTTTTTGGTTATTGTTTTTCTAGAAGAAGTTGAAAAGGATGTTAAAGATAAGGCAGGTGTTAAGATAAGATTCCTCACCAGGAATGACTCATCAACAGCCAATCAGGGGTTTTGTATCTGTGAACATGATTAGGGGTGGTGGCTTGGCTATGGTTACGAAAACTCCCTTCAGTTCAGTGAAAACAATATTTTAAAAAATTTTTTGAAGTAATTCCCAGTTTTAGGGGAAAAAAATCTCCACAGCCACTTGTACCAATTAGATACCTAAGAATTTGTTACTATGTCGCTATAAAATTAGTGGCTTTGATTCCAACTTAGCCTGTTATGTTAAGGCATATCATATCCTCAATATTAAAAATTGTGTAGAATGACAGACTAATCTCTTAGTACATTTGAATTGAATATGTCAAAATAAATTATTAAAACAAACTATATTAATAAGTGAATCAGAGCAAGGAGAAAGAAGCACAGAGTTTAAGATGTTCAATGCTAGTGTCTTCCAGAGTTACGCTGAGTTATTTTTCCTAAGAAGAAAATGGATTAATAAATAATACAAAGACAGAAGTTCATTGGCCCCTTTGTCGTTTGCCTCCTCTGGGAATTATGGCAAGGAACAGTTGCCCTTGTTAACCTGTGAACATTTTTCACTCCCTTAGGTCATTTACTCTGGCTCAGGGGTCCAATTTTCCTTTCATTCATTAACCACATTGGGAAGCAGAGTTCCTAACCCTTTCCAGTCTAAATGTGGAACAATCACATCCCCTCACAATCAACTGCCAGTGTGCTGGGACCTTTACGTTTCACTGTGCTCTCATAGTGACGCAAGTTTTTAACAATTGAAGGATATTAACTCAAAAACTTGTTTTTTAATTGGAGGAGCTCAGGGGATTTCAAATAAATGAACTTGTATAAACTGGAAGCTGGTACATGTGCCTTTCCAATTATTTTTGTTCAAATTAGGGGAGAGGGCACTGCTAATCTCAGAAAGCAGATTTCAGAAATTATTTTAGCTATGAAGCTAACACAGGATAACAAAACTGAGCACTTGTGAATTGTTTGGATAGCTGGAAAGACATAACCTTGTCTTTTATCTTAGTAAAGATACCACATATTCAGAAGAATGCCATTTCATTATTTAAATATGTGAATTTTTGTTAAGCCACTGGGTTATTTTCTTTTATTAGACCTACTGGAAAAAAAGAAACAGAAATATCTAATTGAATTGTAGACTTCTGCTAAGACCTTTTTTGCTTTGCTCTCAGTTACATAACTTAATTGTGAATTAAAAAAAAAAAAAGACAACTACCATATGATCTCCCTGATATGAGGAAGTGGAGATGCAACGGGGGTGGGGGTTAAGGGGGTAGGAAAAGAATAAGTGAAACAAGATGGGATCAAGAGGGAGACAAACCAAAAGAGACTCTTAATGTCATAAAACAGACTGAGGGGGGGTGGGGGGGGGGGGGGTTGAAAGGGAGTGGAGGGGCTAGATTATATGTTTAAATAAAAATAAAAATTAAAAAAAAACCATTGTATCCTTTTGTAACAGTATAACCCAAATATTGTCTTTGTTAATAAAAAAGACTAACAAATCTATATTGTTATCATCAGGGAACATCTTCCCAAGGTGTTTGAAATAAATACATCACATTCTGGAGATTGAAAGGAATATGTGAAACAGGGCTTTCTAGGAACTTCCAAAATATACACTGGCATAGTCAGTTAAGGAAACTTGGTTTGGAAGAATGATAGGGAAATCCTTTGTGTTCTTTGTCATTTCCTATTTCCTCACACAAGTGAGAGAGAGAATGGGGGGGGCACTCTAATGCTTAATTAAGTCTTTTATCAGATGACATTAGATAATTCTTGAAAAGAACAAGATTTAGACACTTAAAATCTATAATTGATCTTCACAGGGACCATGTTCTTTAAGAAAATAATTTATCATCCAGGGATAACTTTTTAATGTAAAATGACATATTATACTATACAATATACCAGAAAATTCAGTATGAAGAACTTTCTAATTCACACACACACACACACACACACACACACACACTATATGTATAATATATATGTTATATATAGTGTTATATACATGTTTATATATATTATATATATAGTATTTCTTACATCTCCAATGGCAAAATAGTGTCTTATGTTTAATTTTTTTTAACCAGTCCCTGGAATTAAGGCACTTACTGAGCCATTTGGTAAGGTATGCATATTTGGATACAAGATTGGAATAATTAACTATCCATTTAGATTTTTAATTTTTTTAAAATTACAGAAATGATTCACTGAGACATATGTCTTATGGAAGATTCACACTATATTTAATATAACTGGACAACCAGTTTTATAAGATAGATTACCAGTAGTAGCTTTTTTTGAAAAACAGCTATATTTTTTATTCCTCTCTTTGTTCTACAAATAGTCATTTTATAATGGTCTACAAAACACAAATTCAAAGTTTAACCAAGAATGACTTATTCCATACCTATAACAAGACACAATATCATTTATTAAATTGTTTTGAATTTTATGTTTAATATATTTGATTTGTCTTTCTCTTATTAAAAGTGAATTTGAACTTCTTTTCATACCTTTATTGACTATTTATATATTATTTTAACTTCTTCTTTAAATATGCTCCACTTGCACCCTTTAGGTTGTTTTTGTTTTTCTATTTGGTTTTACCAGAGCTCCCTTTATAGTTTCTACTTGGGGTAGTTACACTGAATGATTTCTTTATTTGATGTATATTTACTAAGGGAACTTATTGTAATTTAATCATTTTTTTATGTCCAAGGAAAATAGTAATAAACAAGACATTCTAGTAAGGAAAGACAGAAGAAGAATATACAAATGAATATATAAGATAATTGCTATACATTATAAAGGAAAATTATAACAGAAACTATTGCATTGCTACTGGGAGTGCCAATTCAGAAGATAGTTTGGCAGCTTTTCTTTTTTTTAACAAAAATAAACATATTATTCAGCATTCATGCTCATTTACATAGAAATGAGGTATAAACATGCACATGGGTGTTTACAGCGATTCTATTCATAATTGCCAAAACTTGGAGGCAACCAAGATATTCTTCACTGGTGAATGTATACATAAACTCTGGCATATCCAAATAGTGGGATGCCATTCAGTGCTAAGCAGAAATGAGCTATCAAGCCATAAGAAAAAAAAAATGGAGGAAACTTCAATACACATTATTAAATGAAAGAGGTCAATCTGAAACATTGACATACTGTAGGATTCCAACTATATGACATACTAGAAAAGGCAAAACTGTGGTGACAGCAAAAAGATCAAAGGTTGCCAGGGGTTGAGGAGAGGAGGAGAGAATAGGGAGAGCACAAAATATTTGTAGGGCAGTGAAACTACTCTATGTGATACTATAGTGGGGGGATACATGTCTTTATACATTTGTCAAACCCCATAGATTATACAACAGCAAGAGCAAACCATAATGTAAAGTCTGGACTTTGGTTCATGTGTCAACAGGTAAGTTTATCCATTGTAACAAATGTGCCCCCACCTGGGTAGAGAAGGCTGAACTACGGTGTGGGTAGCTCGGTTGCTGTGAACCAGAAACTGATTCTAAAAAAGAAAGTGTGATTTTTCAGAAGTAAACTAGAAAATGAGTTTTCATATTTCCTCTAATTTATGTATGGTTTTGCATTCCCCTATTGCACTGTATTGGTCAAGGATGGAGGCTCTACAATGAGACCACACAGTTACAAATGGTGAGATCTTAGACAATATACTTAGTCACCTAGTGTCTCACCAGTCAGATTAAATAGAGGAGTTCCTAACAATATTAAATAATATAGTATATGTAAAGCCTTTAGAAGAATTCCTGGCACATTAAGTCATATCTATTGCCATGTTTAGTAATTCTATGATTGTTGCTATCATATGGTAGGGCAAACACTCCCCTTCAGTGTTCTTATTTTTCAATGAATTCCTGATCTTTTATTTCATTTTGCAGCTTTGCCTTCCAAATGATCTTGAAAATAAACTTGTTGCATTCCATGAAAAATAAAATTTGCTGTCTTGATTTGTTATTATTAGATATATAATAAATTGTATTGAAGGAATGTTTTAAGCTTATGTTGAATGAGTGCTGTTACTATATTTTGTCTTTTTATCCAGGATTATTGAATGTCTTCCCTATTACTCAGATTTTTATGCCCATTGATGACTTTATATGGTGGTGACTCTTCTTATGATCATTTTATTTTTTTTCAGTGTCCCAAGATTCATTGTTTCGGCATCACACCCAGTGCTTATGCTCATTTTAGTATTTTTGTTGCTTTGTTTTTCTTACTTATGGAAGCCTTCCTCTCTCTCATTTTCTCTCTCATTACAGTTTTTAATTTTTTGTTTTTGGTCTAAGGGGAAAGAAATAATTGGTGTTGGGATTATGTATGGACACCTTTTCCAACTTATTAGTTCTAGTCATTTTTCAGTTGATTTTTTTGTGTACATATCTTAGGGATAGAATTATGTACCCCCTCAAAGATATTTTGAAGTCTAAACCCCCATACTTCATAATGTGCCCTTATTTAGAAAAAGGGTCTTTTGCAGATATGATCAAATTGAGGTGAATTTATTCATGTGGACCCTAATCCAATATGGCTTGTGTCCTTATAAGAAGAGAAAAACACCTGTCTTCACAGAGACCACACAGGGAGAATATCACACGACTACAAAGGAAAATATTGGAGTGAGGCAGAGAAGGAAATCAAGGATCAAAAGTCACCAGTAGAAACTAGGAAGAGGAAAGAAAGGTTTCTTCCCTATACCCCCTAAGAAGGAGCATGCCCCTGACAAAACCTTGATTTTTCACTTCTAGTTAATAGAATTGTGAGAGAGTAAATTCTTGTGCTATGCTGTCTGGTTTATGGTAGTTTTTATGACAGCTCTAGGAAATGGATACACTTTTTATGAAGACATATGACCTATAAATAAGAGTACTTTTTAAAATGTTTATACTTTTATCATTTTTTTCTTATGTGATTGCATTGCTTGGGATCTCCCTGAAATGATAAAGAGTAGTGGTGATAATGGACATTTATCTTATTTTTGAATTCAGTGAGATTCATTTTATTAATTTACCAATAGTATGTTGCTGTCTGGGGTTTCTAGTAGATCATATTTATAAAATTAAGAAGGTTTCCTTCTGGGGCACCTGGGTGGCTCAGTGAGTTAAGCTTCTGCCTTCAGCTCAGGTCATGATCTCAGGGTCCTGGGATTGAGCCCCACATCGGGCTCTCTGCTCTGCATTGAGCCTGCTTCTCCCCCCAACCCTGTCTGCCTCTCTGCCTACTTGTGATCGATGTCTTCAAATAAATAAATAAAATCTTCAAAAAAAAAAAAAAGAAGGTTTCTTTCTATTGAAGCCAGTCTAGCAAATTCTATTAAAATTGAATTTAGATTTTTGGGGTTATCTACTAAGAAAATCACATTTTTTTTCCTCAAAATTTTCCTCCTATGACTTACATTATAATATTTCCCGAGACTGAAACATTCTTATATTCCTGAGAGAAACTGTTCTTGATGATGCATTGTTCTTTTAATACATTGCTTGATTTAATTTATTAACATTCTATTTAGTATTTTTCATACAGGTTCATAAACAAAATTGACCACTAGTTATTTTTATCTTGTTTGTGTTCCTTTGATTTGTTTCAGGATCATGCTAATTTTGTAATGTTAATGGGGACATTTTACATTTATTTCCAGCTATATTTCTGCTGGAAATGGAAATGCTTCTACATTGTCTAAAAAGTTGGAATCATCTGTTTCTTGAATAGAACTCACTGATAAACATTGTGTGATCTGGGTATCTTTTTTGGATGCCGATCTTCAACAAATTTTTGTTTCTTCAAGATTATTGGTATGTAGAGGTTTTTTTACTCCATTTTTAACTCTTAAGCCAAGTATAATGATGATTTAGATGATAATTTAAATATTCACAGAAAAACATCTATTTTGTCCACATTTTCAAATATATATAGCTTATATTAGTTTGTAGGGTTACAGTAAAAAAGTATCACAGATTGGGTGGCTGAAACAACAGATATTTATTATGTCACAGTTCTGGAGTTTGGAAGTCCAAAATCAAGATGTCGGCAGGGTTGGGTTTTGATGAGGGTGTGAGGTAAGGATCTGGTGCAGGCTTCTCATTTTGGCTTACAGATGACTGTCTTGTCCTTGTGTCTTCTACATCATCTTTTCTCTATGCCTGTCTCCATGTTCTGATTTCCCCTGGACACCAGTCATATTGGATTAGGTCCCAACTTAATGGCTTCATTTTTTTTGAGGGGGTTTGGGACACAGGGAGAGAGAGAATCTTATGTCTGCTCCACACCCAGTGCAGAGACAGATATGAAGCCTGATTCCTTGACCCTGAGATCACGACCCAAGTTGAAATCAAGAGTCAAACCCTCAACCAACTGAGCCACCTAAGCGCCCCCTTAATGACCTCATTTTAACTTGATTACCTAAGACCTTATCTCCAATTGAGGTTACATTCTGATGTACAAGGGGTTGAGGACTATAACATGTGAATTTTGAGGGGACACAGTTCAACCCACAACATAGTTCTTCATATATTTTCTCTTATCTATTTAATAAAAGTCTGTATTTGTAATTGTACTTTATTTCTCGTGCCTAATATTATTTAGTGTTTTTTTTTTACTTTTTAAAAAAATTTATCAGTTTTTTAAAAGATTTTATTTATTTATTTGACAGAGAGATCACAAGTAGGCAGAGAGAGGGGGAAGCAAGCTCTCTGCTGAGCAGAGAGCCAGATGTGGGGCTCGATCCCAGGACCTTGAGATCATGACCTGAGCCGAAGGCAGAGGCTTAAACCACTGAGCCACCCAGGTGCCCCAAAATTTATTCAGTTTTTTAACAGAGTTTATCTGTAAAATTTATCAGAGTTTGCCAAACTCTAACACTCTCTTTAAATGATAGCTTTTGGCATTTTGACCATAGCTAAGTGTTCTTAATTGTGTTCTTATCTATTTATCCCTTTCTTCTGCTTTATAATGTTTTTATTTACTTTCTTGGTATGAAACATAGATAATTCATTTTTACATTTTCTTATATTTTAATAAATCAATTTATGGGTAAACATCTTCTTTTGAGCATGACTTTGGTTACCTCCCGGAGGTTTAATAATAATTTTTTTTATCTCTGCTTATTCTTAAAGAAATTCTCATTTTATCTTGATTTTTTTATTATCCCAAGATATAAAGTAATTTATTTTAAAGTTAGTAAGTAGAAATCTTGACTGAGATTTTAAAAAATAATAATGTGGGCTGTGTGGCTCTGCTTTTTGGTATCTGTAGAGATTACTCTCTTCTATGGCTTAGTTGTCTAGCTAATTTGTGAATTCCCCAACTTCTTAAAAAAATGTTTTATTTATAAACTATAGCTATATATATGCCTATAAAGTTATGTATATGTAAACATGTTGATATAATCATGTTTTTCATTTGTTTTAAAATTTCTCTAGAAAATTTTTTAAGGTTTTTTATTTTATTGTTTTAGATTTTATTTATTTATTTGACAGACAGAGATCACAAGTAGGCAGAGAGGCAGGCAGAGAGAGGGGGGAAGCCGGCTCCCTGCTGAGCAGAGAGCCTGACGCGGGACTTGATCCCAGAACGCTGGGATCATGACCTGAGCCGAAGGCAGAGGCCTTAACCCACTGAGCCACCCAGGCGCCCCTATTTTTTAATTTTTTTAAAGATTTTATTTCTTTATTTGTTAGAGTGAGAGAGAGAGCTCAGGCAGGCAGAGTGGCAGGCAGAGGCAGAGGGAGAAGCAGGCTCCTCATGGAGCAAGGAGCGTGATGTGGGACTCCATCCCAGGACACTGGGATCATGACCTGCGCAGAAGGCAGCCGCTTAACAGCTGAGCTACCCAGGTGTCCCTTAAGGTTTATTTTTTTGAGAGAGAGAGTGCAAGCAGGGGAAGGGGCAGAGGAAGAGAGAGGGGAAGAATCCTCAAGCAGACTCTCTGCTGAGTGTGGAGCCAGATGTGGGGCTCTATTCCAGGACCCTGAGATCATGACTTGGACTGAAATCAAGAGCTGGGCACTTAACCCACTGAGCCACTCAGGTGCCCCAAAATTTCTTTAGACATTTTTATTTGTTAACTCCCCTTGTAATTTTTAAAGCTATTAGAAATGTTAATGCCTGGGACATCTTGTAAATACAGTGCACCATTTGTCAAAAAGAATCACTTTCTTCCACTGTGATTTTCCCACTAAATTCTATTTCATTTATTTCTTTTTATTGTTCTATTTTCTTTTTTCCTGCCTATCTTATATTTAGTTGTTAAATTACTTCTCATTTCAAAAATAGCTCTGAGAGTAACAACAGATAGTTCTTTTGTAAGTCCACATTATTGGAATAATGTTAAGCAATCTGTAAATCTTGATCATTATAAAAGATTTGACTCTGCTCATGTTAATTTTGACTAGTGATATGTTAGTGACATTAATTTAACAACTTATTCTATCAAAGTCCAGGATTAAGTAATATCCTGTTTCTCTAACCAATTTCCTCCTCCTCAAAACTGCCTATTTTTATTCCTCCATTTCTAAATGTCCCTTTACTCTGAGGTTCAGTGCATCTGGATTTTAGGTCCATGTTTTACAATTATATTTTACATTAGAAATCAACTATTACATAGACTTAGCATTTTTCTTGTGGGTCTGTTACCACAGTTAGTCCTATTTATTGGATTTCTTTCTTTTTTAGGACTTTTATATACTTATTTGAGAGAGAGAGAGTGAGTGAGGAAGAGAGAGAACACAAGAGAGGGTGGGAGGGAAGGAGTAGAGGGATAAGCAGACTCCCTGCTGAGAAGGGAAGCCTGACTCCTGGTTGATTGATAGAGACTCCAAGATTATGACCTGAGCCTAAGGCAGACGCTCAACCAACTGGGCCACCCAGGTGCCCCTATTGGATTTATTTCTAATTTTGCTGGAAATAATCTTCTTCTTTCTTTTTTTAAATTATTTTTTAATATTATGTGCAATTAGCCAGCATATAGTAAGTACATCATTAGTTTTTGATGTAGTGTTCAATGATAGCAAATGCTACAGTTAGTTGCATAGAACACCCAGTGCTCTTTTGGAAGGTCTGTGATTAGGGAAATTTATGATTGTGGATGTTTCATAATATCTTTATTTTTTTCTATCAATTAATGGTTTAACTGGATATAGAATTAAGACTTAAATTCATTAACATATTCCCTGAACTTGAAAAGCCCCTCTTGTGCTGTGGCATTTGCTATTGAGGAAGAAGTCTGATTCTAATCTAATCTTTGTTCTTTTTTTTTTTTTTCCCCCAAATCCCTGTTCTTTTGTAAGAAGTTGTTTTTTTCTCTTGAGAAGCTTTCAACTTTTCTTTTTATCCTCAGATTCTAGATTTTACCACACATCTCATTATATAGTTCTTTCTTCACGTTAGGATTTTATGTTCCTTGTACACTTACTTTGAAGATGCTAATTTTTACGGGGGAAATTTTCTTCTATGTTACTCTGATGATCGGATTTTCTTCCTGTATCTGGTGGTTCATTACTGCCTGTGCATTGTCTCATTTACTAACAGCTGTTCAACTTTTATTAGAACTGCTTGCATGATTGGTTATGGGAAATGACTAGAATATGCCTCTCTGAGGTATAATTACAGCTTGTCTTCTGGATTTAGGGCTCCATCCCCTCTTACAGAGTTGCTAGCTACTTAGGATGTTGTCCCAATACCTTTGCTGATTCTCTTGATTAGCCAACCTAGGAGACAGAGGAAGGTCTAGTTCCTAAGAAGTTTATAGGCACCCAAACAGATCCCCTGGGTAACATTCTGCTCCTTAGATTTAATTACTTTGATCTACCTTTCATGTTAGTTTGTACTTTGTTACTCCAAGACTTCCCCGTCCATCTGATTCTACCTGCTTTCTATCTTGCAGGAATCTGTCCTAATTTCTAATCTTCTGGTCCAAGGTTGCTGTATATGCATGGTACCTTATGAGTCATGCCCTGTGTAGCCTGCTTCTGTGTGTTGGGCCAGGCAAGCACTGTTCTCATTTTCCAATACTGTTGAGATTAATTATCAATTTAAAAATAGTTTTTCTTCTCTTTTAAAGGATTTACTTAGGAAGCAAGCCAGAAGTGTTTTATTAGTCAGACATCAAACAGATCTCTTTATTGACCTATTGCCTGTTGCTGTCATCTGTGTGCCATAATCTAAAACATTTTCTTTTTATTTTTTGAAGTATTACAGAAAGATCATGGTCTCTCATGAATATGTGATTGCTATTATAAGAAATAAGAAAATATCATTTTCTCTCTTCTCTCTTTTTTTCTTTGTGTATCGTGCCAGTCTACAATTTCTGGGGAAATTGGGAATATGTTGGCTCCAAGCAAATGATTGTATCCTTTAGCTTTATCTAAAAATTTAGGGTTGCGCATAACACCCAGTTCTCATTACCACATGTGCCCTCCTTAAAGAATATTAAG
Organism: Taxidea taxus jeffersonii; assembly: GCA_003697995.1. NCBI lineage: Eukaryota > Metazoa > Chordata > Mammalia > Carnivora > Mustelidae > Taxidea > Taxidea taxus. The sequence goes on along the minus strand of ML102433.1, from coordinate 85,379 downwards.
AGTTCATTATTTATGAGAAGCAATAAAGGAAATAAATTTATACTTTCTTAGTCTTTTCAGAGAGCTGTGGCTTATCAAACCTTAATGTATGAAACAGTTGATTTGACATCAAAGATTTTACCTGGCTTATGTACTGAAGATAGTTTGATCTTTACTACAGTGTTTTAGGAAACATAAACATGGCTTTTTCGATAATTAGAAAGAACTTCAGGAAATAAGATGTGTTCCTTCCTATCCTCTACACTTCCTCTGACACAGGAAAAGAAAAGCCTTTAGATATATATTTTTTTCATTTTACCTAATGTGACTCCACACAATGAGTTACTGAACTGAACTTCCTCCCCTGCACAGTCCATCATTCTGCAGTATTTCACCCACTAGCCAATCCATCTGGAACTTTATCTAGTCACTTGCCAAAATCCTCCTCCTTCTTAAAGATGTTCTGACCTACCTCTGAGTTTTCATTTCCTCCCACTCTACCCAAGTGATGAGCTCTAACCTCTTCCTTCCAGATGTCAAGCCCACCTACTCCCCTGAGATAAAATACCTGCAACAATCTTCTTCACTGCCAACTATTCACCAGATATAAAAATGAATTTTCATATCTCCATTTCAAGTGTCAAAAGAACCCATTTTCAACTGGAAAAAATCATGTGCCTTTCTCAAACTTATCATCACTCTACCAAATACATCAATTTGGATGCAAGAGCTTATTTTATTTTAGTTTCAACCATTCTTACAATTCCTTCAGTGCACACACAGACACATGCAAACACACACCGTATTCCTGGCAAATTTTATCCAAATGGCCCTCTTCTGTATATTAACTTCTGGGGAAAAAAATCATACTACCATGTCCCTGAAATTATTTGGAAACAGGATTCCTCAGTATTTCTCATACATGTCTTTTTATAATTTCTTATAGTATTGGTTGCTTATAGCACTCATTGAATTATATAATCTTAACTATAGAAGGGAATATATAAATTATCTAAATAGTTTCCACTCCCAGTATGAAATACATCTAATTTTAGGTGATTACTATTTTTGTGATAAAGTTTGCTCATCATTCATTCATTTAATCAAGAAACACTTATTGAGGGGTGCTGGGTGGCTCAGGCCATTAAGCTCCTAACTCCTTTTTTTTTTTTTTAAGCTCCTAACTCTTGATTTTGTCTTAGGTCATGATCTCAGGGTTGTGAGATGGAGGCCCACCACTGGCACTGCCTGTGGAGCCTGCTTTACATTCTCTCTGCCTCTGCCCCTTCCCCTCCCCCTGCATCTGCACACTCTCTCTCTCTCAAAAAAAAAAAAAAAAAAAAAAGAAAGGAAAAGAAAAAAAAGAAATGAGTGCTTTACTATGTCCCAAGACTAATCTAATGGCTGGGCATAAATCAATCATCTGCACTTTCAAGAAAATCACATTTTAATGGGAGGAGACAAATAAGTAATAAACATAATAATTAAGTTGGTAATACAATGCGAATGTGTAATCTGGGATTTTACCTTTTTGGTTGTTAATTAGATAGATACCATGTTACTGTTTCATGGCTGCTGACAGAAAACATAAAAGACTCCTGGGTCAGAGACCAAGTTCTCTTATGCACAGTACAGCAGGCAGCAGAAACATTGGCTTATTCTGCACAGGAATTATGCAGATCAGACCAGATGGATGCTGTGCACACAGCAGAGCTGTATCACAACTATCCAACACAGGATATGAAGAAATCACTATTATGTAGCAAGCAGTAAGCAAGTCTTCTCCTCAGCTCAGAGAGAGAAACATTAACTTCTCTTTCAAGATCGCTTGCTATCAAGACAACTCTGAAGAATGTCCCAGTTCAATAGCTATTATGACTTTGAACTCTGGGCATACCCACCAAGATGCATAGAAATGAAAGTCATACTTGAAGATGATTTCAAAAAAGATGGGTGGTGATAACTGTTATGGAATAGAGAATCAAGGAGCTCAGGGTCATAAGGGCAGAGAAGGCAGGAGGTGGGCTCACCATTTGCAGAACTGAAGAGGTTGGCCACTGTAGATAAAATAGGCTAGATTATGCTGTGGTGACAGACAACTCCAAATCTTGGTGATTTATAATGACAGATATTTTTGTTTCACTCAAAATAGATGTCAACAACCAATGGGTGGCAGCAGGATGTGTATGACTGTCATCTTGTTTCCTGGACAGAGGTTGATGGAGCAAGGACAGTATTTTCTTAGTCATAACATTGGCTGAAAGAGGGAATATAGCAAAGTGCAACCTACCAAAGCTTCTTTCTCCCTTCTGTCTCATCAACCAATGCAAGTCAGATGGCCAAGTCTAACCTTACACTAGGGAGAGGAAGCAGATGCTGATGACAAAATCTACTACAGTAGTCTTTATTGAGAAGGTGAAATTCAAGCAAGTAGTGGAAAGAAATGAGAAATCGAGCCAAGTGGGTATATGGGGTAGGGCATTCTAGGCAGAAAGAAAAGGTAGGAAAATGACTTTGAGGCAACAGTGTGCCTGGGGTGATTGGAAGAATATCAATGAGGCCATTGAGGATGGAGCAGAGCAGAAGAAGGGAAATAATTCCTCTGGGCAAACAGAGAGAGCCACTTATGTAAGCCACTATAAGGATTCTATGTTATAATTTTCATGAAATAGGGAGTCACTACCATGTCAGAACGAAACTGAGAAAGAACAGAAAGAGAAAGAACAAAAGCAGGAAGATTTGTCCAGCGCTCCATCTGTGATGGCTCAGAGCAGAGTGGTAGCAGGCACTATGGTGGAGAAATGGATGCTGCATATATTTTGAAGGTAACAGCAATAGATAGATTGGATATGGGGGTTGAAGAGGGGAGAAAAAGGGAGAATGAGGGAGAGGCTCATTCACATCACACTTGAAAAGTTTGTATTATGAAAGGTTATGTATGCTATAAAATTTACATTAAATTTATACTAAAGTGAACTAATAATCATGTTGTTAATCATCTTTATCTTTAAGATATTTTGCCTGTTTTTTTCCTATCAGTTTCTGGAGGCCAGTGCTAAAAATCTTCCAATAAGATTGAGCAAAAGACTTTAGAATTGTCATATTTTTGTATTAGGTTAATAACTTTATCTTATGAAATTTCTCTGTGTTTAGTAATACTTTAAAATTTGTTTTGGGCCGCCTGGGTGGCTCAGTGGGTTAAAGCCTCTGCCTTCGGCTCAGGTCATGATCTCAGGGTCCTGGGATAGAGCCCCACATTGGGCTCTCTCCTCAGCAGGGAGCCTGCTTCCTCCTCTCTCTCTCTCATTGCCTGCCTCTCTGCCTACTTGTGATCTCTGTTAAATAAAATAAATAAAAAAAATCTTTAAAAAAATAAAAAAATAAAATTTGTTTTATAAGATATCAGTATAGCTATGTCACCTTGTTTTTTGTTAGAGTGTGCATGGCACGTATCCAATATTTTTAAACATTGAAGGGCTATATCTGATATAACTTATAGTCAAGTTTTATTTTTTATCTGGTCCAACAATTTTTAATTCTAAGTGGATAACTTTGTTAATTTACATTCAAGGTTTTACTGCTGGGCACCTGAGTAGCTCAGTCAGTTAAGCAGTGGCCTTTGGCTCAGGGTCCTGAGATCGAGCCTCACATCATGCTCCCTGCTCAGTGAGGAGTCTGTTTTTCCATCTCCCTCTGCCATTCCCCTGCTTGTGCTTTCTTGCTCATGCTCTCTCTCTCTCTCTAAAATAAATAAATAAATAAAATCTTGGAAAAAAATGAAGTTTTACTGCTTATTTGCATTTGAATTAGCATTTTATTATGTTTTCTATTTTCCTAATAGTTTCATTCTTCTTTCTTTTTTAATCTACATGTTTTATTATTTTATTTCCCCTTAGTTAGTTATGTTAACTTTTTTTGTTGTTACCCTAGAGATTGCAATATTTATCTTTGATTTATTCAAATGTATTTCAAATTAGTCAATTTACCAATTTTCGGAAATCCAAAGACCTTATTTGTTTTAACTCCATTTAACTATCTGCATCTTACTTTTGTTTGTTTTGGTAACCTTTATTTTTAGGTGGGGAGGGGCAAAAGGAGAGGAAGAGAGAGAGAATCTTAATCAGCCTCCACGCCCAGCACAGAATCCCACTCAGGACTTAATCTAAAGATCCTGAGTTCATGAGCTGAGCTGAGATCAAGAGTCTGTAGCTCAACCAACTGAGATACCAAGGTGTCCCTTGGTAATGTATGTTAAATCTGCATATATTTTACATCACATAAAATATTGTTACTGTTGCTTTTTAAGGTATTAATATTCACTTACATTTACTCTTATAATCAGATATTCAGCTTCATCCTACAGCAACCTATCACCTCCGAGGCACCACAAGAAAGAAGTAATCTTTCTAGTGTTTTTCATTGCTGGTTCATTACCATGTTTAATCATAAGTCATTTCCCTTCTGCCAGAAAAATCCCTTCTAATATTAATTTTAATGATAATTTCTTGCCAATGCATTTTTCTTGGTCTAATTTCTTGGTATATACTTTTTAATTTGTGAAGCTTATTTTTGCTGATTATAGAGTTGTAAGTTGCTACTATTGCTTTTAGAACTTTAAAGGCAATGTTCCATTGTCCATTGCTGAAAAGTTGATTCTCAGTCTATTGATGCACCTATAAAAGTAATGTGGTCATTTTTCCTGGATGCTTCTAAAATAATCTTTTAGATTTTGGTTTTCAACAGTTTTCTATCCCATAGTGAGGTGTGGTTTATTGCATTTATTTTGCTTGGAGTTCATATTTAATTACTAATTTGAATTACTGCATTTTTTTTTAGTTACAGAGTTTCCACTTGATTCTATTTTATAGATTCCCCTTCAATAGTGAAATTCTCCATTTTGTACCTATTTTTATTGAATATAGTGATCATAATTTTTTAAAATATTCTTATCTGGGAAGTCCTATATCTTGGTCATCTATGTGTCTGTTTCTACAATTTGGGGGCTTTTCCACCTGATTTTCAATGATTTGGTTCTATCTTTTGGCTTGCCTAGTAATTTTTTATTATACATTAAACTTTTATATAAAAATGTATGAAGTCTTTCTTTTTAACCAGAGACTTCATTTTTATTTGAGAATAAATTAAAATACGGGGGGGGGTTAAGTTGTTTCAATTAAAAATTAAAATAATTTTTGTTTATAATTCAGTTGTTTTGGAAGCTAGTTTATTTCTGGTGTGCTTTTAAACCTAGAAAGGATCTTTCACAAGGTCCTCAGTTTATGAGGGCCCTTTCTCCTTGGCGAACACTAAATTCCAATATTTTTTTCTTTTCTGTAACATAATGAAACATTATGTGTTTCATTTTTTAACTCCTTATCAGATATTTTCCAATTTTTTTCTATTAAATCTGGCCCACACAAGAGTAGCTTAGGAGTTAGGAAATCCCTTAAGGGAAAATTATATAGAGACTATTAGTCTCATTTCTCTGTGATTTTCCTTTGTTCCCTAGGATCTTAGAATCTCAAATTTTGCTGTCTTGGTGGTCTTGAATTTCAATTTTTAATCTCTTGAATCCAGTTTGCTTGCTGAAACCTTTAACCTAATTTTTTGTTAAGCCTCTATACTCAGTGCTTTGAATTACCAAATGTCCCAAGGATAAAATAGCAGTGGCAAATGTATGACTTATTTTAATGCATTTCTCTTCTTTCCAAAGTCTTTTTGCCTGCTATCCAATCCCTCCAGTTGGCTGCTTTGGTTTTTGTGTTTTATATTTTATTAATTTTTTTTCCTGTAGTTAGCCAAAGCATCAATATTACTCTCATACAACCTACTTTGTTATTGTGAGAAGCACATGTCTGTCACATGTTTTTATAGTGTTATAATTTAGAAGACAGATTAGAGGTATATGAGTCAGATTATCATGCTTTGAAAACCAACTTTACTACCTCTCTGATACCTGACTCTTGGCCTCAGTTTCTTCATATGTAAAGTGGGTATAACAGTTCCTACTTCATAGAGTTGTTGTGAGACATATAAGAGGGTTGCATGCAATATGCTGAACATGGAGTGGCACTTTTGAAGCACAAATACAAGTCACAAATATGACTATTAGTCTGCTTCTGGTCCAAAGGTACTTATTCCCCGCTCAATAGAGAGTAGAGACACTGCATTATTTTTTAAATAAACTCTTAACAAAGCTTTTTCAATTAAAACTTTCTTTTAGTAATTAAAAGAACATTTAATAATATGTACAATGATGGGTTCAGTGATTGTTGCCAAGTTTCCTAAAGTTAATCTTTAAATTATTCCTTTTAAAATCTGGCTTTTTTCCTCTCTACTCTCCTCTGGCACCTCAACTGTTCTGCAAAATTTCCCTACTATTACAGCTATGCCTCTTTGACCCTGCTTGGTGTACAGTTTTATATTGTTATCAATTGAACTTGTGTTTGTATTTTCTAACAAAGTTTTACATAACTAATTGAAACTATGACTTTTATCATTATTGTTGATGATATTCCTATGATCAGAGTGCTGAGTGCGTCATTGCATTCATAATTATTTGCTGAATGTAACTGGGACACGAGTTGGCAAGAAGAAATGAGAAAAACTGAGAACTCCACTCCAGTTTAAAAAGGTGAGAAGATACATAGGGGTTCATGGTTCTTAAAATTCTGCTTCCAAGAAAATGTTTTCTTTCTGTTCTCTTTGATCACCAGAAAATGTCAAATGATAAATCTAGTAAAATAGATACTTTATTGTATATATTCCGAAAGATAGAAAATACTTCCAGATTACACATTTATTAATTTCAGGGACCAATTGTGGCTTATAATAGGAAACATTAACCTGTGCTAACATATGAGAGCATCTGCACTATAAAAACTGCATTAACGTCTTTTGTTACTTGAAAACAATTGATGTTATAGCTTGGTTTTATGATTAAAGTCTCCAGGTCCTTTGGTAAGAGAGATACCTCAGAAAAGTCATAAGCCTCTTTTTAAGAGCCTCCTGCCTGCCCTGGTCAATTCGACCACTTTTTAAGACAAAGCCTGGCTTGTTGAAGCAGGAGACATACCTGTAACAGAACTTTGTCCCCTCCATTTCAATTCTTTGTTCTAATCATAGTTTTCGTAAACTCCATACAACCACCGGAGCATCTTTCTTTTCCTTATACTTTCTACACCTGACTTTTATCTATATCTTGTTTGCTTTCAGATTCTTTCCACAAAGGACTCAAGTTTGATTTTTCTACCTAGTCTCCCTCTAGAATTCTAGTAACTGACATTATGAATTTTTCATCAATATGGTGTAATACTTATGAAGAACTCTCTGGAGAAGCTCTTCCTCACTCCTAGGGCGATACTTTGGTTACAACATAGTCTAAAAATAAACTTTCATCAGAAGAGATGAACTTAATTCTATTCAAGAGAAACGTATAGGGTACTGTAAATAGTGATTAAACACTGTAGACCATTCTTCTAGGAGTAGTCTTTGATTTGGATTGATAAACAAAGTAATGATACACAATAGATTTCACTCAGCACCAAGTTGGCTTAGCTTTAAGAATAAAAACAAAGCAATGTTATCTGTCAAAGTTGTAGTTAACAAAAATATTCCAATAGTAATAGCATTTGTAATATGTTTAAATGAGGTATTCATAAATTTTATTAGTCTAAGTATTGAAACCAATAAAACACCATTCACTAGCCAACATAATATTCATGATACTGTTATTGAAAATTATGAAAATATTTATTGTCAGTCTTGAATCTCTCCTTCATTGCAACCATTCCAAGAAAGTGTCTCTGTGCTTGAATCTGATGATATCATTATGAATCTCTGAAGAATGTGCTTATTATTGGATCAAATTCTCCTGGAAGTCTTCCCAGAATTAGGTTGCAACTGTTTTGTAAGAAGAAACATCTAGAAAGGCAAATTAGCTTGCCAGTCTCTATAAGCATTTTTTAAAGCTGGCCTAGGGCTACTTTGATGTTGTAGATTTCACTAGGCCATAATTTCCCAGTCACCAGAATTAATGAAAATTCAGGAAATGTCAAACTTCAGGGAATGTAAAGACCTCACATAGGAACATTTTAGAAGCATCCAGTAACCTTCCAATATGACATACCAGGCCTTCTTTATACACATTACAAGTAGAAGAGAAAGTAGAAGGTGAAGATAGGGATGGTAGGCAAAGCTAGATTTAAAGATTCTGGCAGATGTATTTTGATCTTCCACTGCCCCAGGACATAGATTATGTAATGAACTAATCCTTCCCACATATTCTGTAACAATAGAATATATGCTATATCTCTTGTAAGATATAGTAACTAGAAAGTAGATGCAGGCACAAAGGAAGAAAAAGTGAAGCTTGCCAACTCACAGTGTAAGATGATGTGAAAGTCTATTCATGACTCTTCATAAGCCCTTATTCTAGAAGGTGCTGACCACTCTCTAGGGAATTCTGTTCTCACTGCATTATTTTTTAGACCTAGCATCTGTAAAGGTGATTGAAATAGTATATTAGAATATTCCCTATAAAAAGCAGAAGGAAAAATACCTCAGGATTATATAGATGGAAGTTTTACTTTCTCATAAGAAATGTGTGCCTCACTTAGCTAAAGACAGAAATGTTCTCCTTTGTAGTCATTAGCTCTAATGCTTTTGAACTCTCCTAGATAAAGCACATATAACTTCCAAGGTCATCTCTGTGTGCCCAGGGTATTTCTTTGCATAGCCCCCACCTTTCTCTGTGCTTTCAATGGGAAAATAACAAATCCTGGGTACAGAGAGGTTAAGGGCTTATAAACAATGGTGCTTTGTATAGCTTACCTTTTGGGAGGCAGTGCAACCATTTGTGCCATGGTATGTATCCTTCAGTGTATTTAAAGTTTTCTCCTCCATGATATATGGGTTTCAATATATTGGCCCTGTGTCCCTTTTCATCCATTTTTCACGTGGCACACAAGATCACAGCCTAAAATAAAAAGACTCTGAATCAGGGCCATGGGGGGGGTCTCTTCTTTTTACTAGGGTTGTCCTCTGGAAGTATTTTCTCCATCCCTAAAGAGCTTGTGCTTTTACCAACTAAACTTAAAATGGGTATTCTTCCTACTCATTGCCTGTATATTTTGTTCTTGGTACAAAGTACCAAGTACAAAGTACTTTTTCCTCTGCCTTGCATGTTAGAAAAAAAATACATACACACACACACACACATAAAACCTATCCATCTATCTATGTAACCATATTTTATATATATATATAAAATATGTATATATATTATATATATATATATATACCTTCATTGTGCCCCAGTGCATATATTAAAATAGAAAAGAAAAGATTAAATGTGTAAAAGGAAAAGTCAGCCACTCACTAAGAGCCTAACACACACACACATATACATGAGCAGGCAGGTTAAAAGGTCACAAAGGAAAAGAATACGGATTTCTGGAAGGAGTTTAAATATAATGAACCCTGTGACATTGGGTTCAAATACAGAATGAATGGAAGGGTTGGACATATTTATTAGGGCAGACAATTTGAAAAATTAATCCTTGGCTAAACTAAAAAACATCCAAGGAAGGCAATATTTGAATGTCTACCCTCAAGTCCAAGAGGAGGAATCTCTAGGGAATTTTTGGAGAGAAGAAACTCTATTACAACATTTTCCTGGCCTGAAAGCCTACTTAGGAGGAAGTGAACAGAACCCAGCCCCAAGGCCAAATTTCATGCTCAAGTGGATGGACTGCCAGGACATCCTACACACCGGACAAAGGCAGTGAAGCCAAGACAACCCACATTCCCATGCTTTTAAAAACTGGGGAACCTCAAGGGGGTACTTGATTTATGTGGAATAACTGGCCTGCCCAAATACATTTCAGAAAGCCTTTTCCAGCACTCTCACCTGGGATTGAGAACTCTGGAAAATGGTGGTGGAAGAAGGAAATAGAGTGAAATTGCTCCTTGGCTAATGTATTGAGACTCTTGGAAGAGAGCCTAAGGTTGGGAAAATAACAATAGCCAGTGATTATTGAGCACTTACTGTGTGCCATGCCACGATAGCTTTATGTAGAATCCCCTCCTATCCACACAAAATTCCTGTAGGTCATATGCAATTATTACATCGGTCTTTACAGATGACGAAGCTGGAGCTTATACTGGGTATCTAATCAATGAACATACTATAAACATGAAATGAACACGTAGTAAATGGTAGAGGTAGGAATTAAAGCCAGGATTGACTAATTTAGGGTCTACATTCTTGACAACCTATTGGGTTCAACAAATGAGCCACTGCAAGAAAGGAAACCATGAGTTGGGGAGCAAACCCAAAATACATATAATTTCCATGATTCTCTACTCAAATTCATGAATCTCATAAACAAAAGAAGTCTTTCAAACAGACTTTCAAAGAAGACTGTTTAGAATTTACCTGTGGAACAATAAGAGGTTAGAGGACTGACTGCTGTAGGGTACAATTTGTGTATTTACTCAGGCTCTAAAATTTGGAACCTCAATGAATTGGTGCTAGTCCTTTGCCAACTTCTGTCAATCTAATTTATTGATCTTAAAATAATGAAAACTAAAGTTTAAAATTCAGCAATTAAAATATGTTTCCTGTGCTACTGCTATATGCATTCATGGACATTCTATCTCTTAATCTAATGATCAACTCAGTGGTTAGCATAAAATGGGCATTCAATAAGTATTTTTAAAATAATGAGGTAGGTAGGTATTTCCCTCATTTTACAAATGTGACAACTGACACTCAAAGAAAACTTAGCAATGACCGCAAGACCTCATGTAGGATTCAGATTTAGTTTTTCTAACTTCAAAACCCATACATTTGGTACAATATCAAAAGCCACAAAATTACAACATTATGTTGTTATAGAAATGAATAAAGTGAGTGGAAAGGAGATTATACTTGTGCAGGACCTTAAATAGTGAGCAAAACCTTTCATGGAACAAAAATTAATTGTACATGGGAATGTGGAAGACTGGAGGGAAATATTCCTGGCCACTGCTCTCAAATTTGTCATATCATAGCACATATACTATTTTTATAGCAAGCTATGGGAAATGAGGAAGTAATTCTCAGCTGGAGGCAACTTCTCTGAGTGCTGTGGCCATTCCTGACTCTGACCAACTACCTTGTGAGTTGAAGGGAGTCAAATCTTATCACGTCTTTAATCCCCTGGCCACATAAAAATATTCCAGATGTACCAGTTGAGAAGCTTAGTTTTGGGCATATAAAATAGCATACAAAAATGTAGATACAAGGAAATGCATGAAATATTTTGAAACCTTGAGAAATTCAGCTTGGTTTAGGGATATGGTAGGAGATGATATTGGAGAAGTTGTTCTAGAGTCTGATTATAAAGTTTCTTAAATGCCATGTATTGGGATTGCAAAATTATAATAAATATGCAACACAAACAACCCCCCAAAATTCAAATGTAAAATAGTACAATAATGGGAAGAAGGATTTTCCTTTTTCTTTAATATCATTTTACATATTTGAAACTGTATTTATAACTCAGAAATTCTTGCTGTGATGCACTAATTGCATCAGACCTCCCTCTGAGATCAGCTATTAAAGCTAAGTAAAATAAAATGAAATAAAATAAAAACGAACAACTGTTTAAAATTATTCTTCAATAACTAAGGCAACAAGAAATCAAGGAATTAAATTCCTGGAAAGAAAGGAAGTGCATTGAAATGAACCCTCCATTTGTCTCCACTTTTTCACCTCAATTGCCAGTTCCTATTCCTGAACATAGAAACTTATTGTGAAGCAGCAATCTAGAACTGTTGGAAGACAAAAAATTGGACTTCAGCATTATTAGAAAAGGCATAATTTGAGGGACCCGCCAATCAAGAGACTTCAAGAAAGTGACTCTGATAGCCTACATATAATTTCTACTCTAAGGACCCACTGAGACAAGGAGCTCCAAAACTCTGCTTGGAAGTTAACTAGCTTAGCAGAGAGTTTGAAAATCTCATGATGCTAGAGAGACAAAAAGCAGTGTTCAGCTCCCCAAATAATTCCACTCAAACACTTAGGATTATTTTACATTGAGATTCCTGCAAGCATTGCATATAAGGAGTAAGAACCAATTAAAAATATACCAGTTTTGCTTGGATGAAAGTAATCTGCTTACACTTAAATTGGGTTGGAAAAACAAACACACTATTTCTTCTTCACAGGACAATATCTAGAGCCTTCACAATTGTTTTCTACATATTTTCCAGCATTAAATAAAAACTGACAAAATACGTCAAAAAAACAAATAACCAGAACAAAGAGAAAACAAATTCTTAGATAACTGAGATTAATATATTTAATAAAACAGACAATTTGAGGGGCACCTGGGTGGCTCAGTGTGTTAAAGCCTCTGCCTTCAGCTCAGGTTATGGTCTCAGGGTCCCGGGATCGAGCCCCACATCAGGCTCTCTGCTCAGTGGGGAGCCTGCCTCCCCCCCTCTCTCTGCCTGCCTCTCTGCCTACTTGTGATCTCTCTTTGTCAAATAAATAAATAAAATATTTTTAAAAACTCAGACAATTAGAAAAAGTTCACCAAATAGCAACATCATTTAAAACAGAAATCAGATGTAAAGCTAAGACCATTGAAATCAAGAATTAAAAGACAAATTTAATGGCAACATAAGAACTGTGGAAGATAGGCAGAGTGGTTGGATTATAGATTAGTAGAATATTGTTCAAAATGAATCATAAATAAAAGCATGGGAAATATACAAATCTAAGAAATATGCAGATATAATTTAGCAATATTGCTGATTATATGTTCTATATGGATTAATTACTTTTGGACAGTTACTTGTTACATTTAGAAAATAAAAGTTGAAAGATAAATTAATTCATAATAGCTTGAAAATCACCAGATACCTACGAATAAATCTAATGAAAATTGTAATAGCTCTGCATAGTAATCTATAAAATACTATAAGAGAAATCAACGAAAGCTTTTAATAAGTGGAAAAAAAAACCCTATGGCCAGAGACTAGAGGATTCAGTATTCTTTTTTTTTTCTTTATTTAAAGATTTTATTTATTTATTTGACAGAGAGAGATCACAAGTATGCAGAAAGGCAGGCAGAGAGGGGAAAGAAGACTCCCTGCTGAGCAGAGAGCCCAGTGCAGGGCTCCATCCCAGGATCCTGAGATCATGACCTGAGTTGAAGGCAGAGGCTTAACCCACTGAGCCACCCAGGTGCCCTGAGGATTCAGTATTGTTAAGATGCCAATTCTCTCTAAGTTTATCTGTAGTTTCAATACAACTTCAGTGAAATTACCAATTTTTTTTTTAATTGACAGGCTAAAGCTAAATTTATATGAGAAGGCAAAGGCCCAAGAATAACCATGATAATCTTGAGAAAGAACAGATTTGGAAGATTTTTATCAAGTTTTTTATAAAACTACTATAAGGAAAAATATGTGATATTGGTACATAGATACATGGTTTGATAATAGAATATAGAATTCAGAAGCAAACCCACTCACATATATTCACCTTATTCTAACAAAGTTGTTGCTAAAATTCAGTAAATAAAGAATGGTCCTTTTGGTAAATAGTACTGGATCAAGTGAATTTTTTATGGAAAAAGTGGTAATTTATTCCTTCATAAGACCTAGTACACAAAATTCAGTCCCAAAAGACTTCAGACTTAATGTAAAAGATAAAAAAGGTGAGGTTGTATAAGATCAAAAATATCAAAATGTCCACTTGGTAGAAAACATTTTTTAAAGTATTTTTTTAAATCAAAAAACACTATCTAGAAAGAAATGGAGGAATACGTTTGATTTTATTATAATTAAGAGAAATTTGTTAATCAAAAACATCTCATTAAAAGTATAAAAAGATGGGGTGCCTGGCTGGCTCAGTCAGTAGAGCATATGACTCTTGATCATGGGGTTGCAAGTTCAAGCCCCATGTTAGATGTGGAGATTACTTGAAAAAAAAAAATCTTAAGAAAAAAAAAAGCAAAAAGACAAGCCATAAAGTCTGAGAACACACTAGCAATATGTATATTTGGCAAAACACATGTATTTATAATATATGAAAAATGTCTAAAAACAGTAAGGAAGAAATAGCCATTTAATTTTAATAATCAAGAGCCTGAACAGGAATTTCAAAAAAGAGGATATTCAGATGTCCAATCAACCTGTTCAAAGGTGCTTAACCTTATTAGCAATCAGAGAAATACAAATTAAAATCACAATGAGACAACATCAAGTGTTGAGCTTGAGGGATATTGGACCCCTGTACACCACTAGTGGTAATATACATTTTTATATCTATTTTGGTAAACTGACAATATCTATAAATCTTTGTGTATCACACCTTATGGCCCAACAATCCCACTCCTAGCTATTTAATCAAGAGAAACACATGCCATGGTACACTCGTTCAAGGTGTGAGAATATTCATAGCAGTATTAGTCACAATAGAAAATCAGACACAACTCTTCAAAATAATAATATTTATACCTTTGTATGATAGGATGATATAAATAATAGTAAAGAACTCTGCTGCTCTATGCAACCCACTAGGTGAAACTCACTGATAGATGACTCAAAGAAACCAGACATAAAAGAACACCTGTATTAGGTGATGGGGATTAAGGAGTGCACACATCACAAAGAACACTGGGTGTTGTCCTGAAGTGCTGAATCACTGTATTGTAGACCTGAAACTATGTAACATTGTATGTTAACCCCACTGGAATTTAAAATAAAATACATAATGAACAATACTTATATTGTACAACTTTATTTAAAGTTCAAACTGGCAAGTCGAATCTAGTTGATAGAAGTAAGGATTTTGGTGAACATTTGAAGGCATTTTAATTGGTAGACTGTTAGGGGAGAGGCTTTTCAGATGTTCTGTATCTTCTATATGTCCTATTTTTTCATCTGGTTGTTAGTTACATAAGTATGTTCCCTTTGCAAAAATGTAGTAAGCTGTGCATTTCAAAAGTACACTTTACTTCAATAAAAAAGTGAAAATATCTTTCTTCAAAATGTAAATAACCTCCCAATATTTTATTCTACACCCATTTAAACCATTCCCTTTTGGTCATTGTACTGCCATAACTGTGTAAGTTTGTCCCGTCTTGAGTTTCAGCCACCTACTCACATCCCTCTCTCCTCCCTTCCTTGATCCTCACGGGCCATAAAAACCTGAAAAAATAAGTTCACTTCTTGGGCTCCTGTTTTTACATATGTAAAATATAAAGATTGGGTTACATTACTTCAAACTTTCTTTCATTTTTTTTGAACCTTCCTTCATATCCCTGCAGCTCTAGTCTTCCTCACATATAGTTTTCATTACTCCACTGAGAAAATTCTGACAGTATCTTCATCAATAAATTTAAAATTTTCTGCTTGGCTTGGAAGGCAAAATTTCTGTCTGTCCAATCTTATGTCCTGCAGCTCCCAAGAACATTCCTTTCTCCTATCGTATTTGTCCAGAATCCTCAATGCCCTATGAGTCCTACATATTGAATTCTGCTGTATCTTCTTTCTCTCTCTCTCTCTTTGATGTCTGCTAATTGTTCAAGTCCCCATTCAAGCCCTCTTTCTCCAACCGACATCTTCTCACTATTCTTTCCTTCACTGATGTGCCTATTTTCAAATACTTTGCACATAGCATGTTTCAATCTTCTGCTGTCCTACATGTGCCTTACCTGTGACCCTTCTATTTTCTGTAAGGAGAGGAAGTGTGGGTTTGCATTCCATGCCACTAATTTGACATGTGCGGTCTCCTGATATAAAACATTTTTTCCAGTTTTATTATCAGGGACACCTGAGTGGTTCAGTGGGTTGAGCATCTGCCTTTGGCTTAGGTCATGATCCTGGGACTCCTGGGATTGGCCACTGGAATGGAGCCCTGCCTGGGCTCCCTGCTCAGCAGGGAATCTGCATCTCCCTCTCCGTCTGCCCCTCCTCCCACTCCTGCTCCCTCCTGATCACTCTCTCTTTCAAATAAATACATAAAATCCTTAAAAAAAAAGATATGTGACATATAGAGCTGTATAAGTTTAGAATGTACAGCATAATGATTTGACTTTCATATATTGTGAAATGATTACCACATTAAGTTTAGTTAATATCCATCACCTCATCCGATCTAAAAATATTCCAAGAAACAAAACCAAAGGATCTAGGATCTACTCTCTTAGGTTTCCTATAAACCACACAGTGGTGTTAACTATAGTCATCATGTTGCACATACATCCCTATTTCTTATTTCTCTTATAACTGGAAGTTTGTGCCTTTTAATTACCTTCATCCAATTCCACCACCCCCATCTTTTTATCTGTTCGTGATCATCTGCTCTAACACACTGGCAGATTCTGAAGGCCAGGCTTTGAATTGTATTCTTGAAAATTTGCTCATAAATGGAGTTAAATCTTGCACAAAGAAAACCTTCAATATATACTTAGTAATTGATTCCCCCCCCCCCCGTTCTTTCAAAGAAACAGATAGGCCATTATAGTATTAAAACTAACACCATTCCTCCACTACAGTACTATCATGGTGTTACACTCTGCATAAAATCCTAAGGATATGGGCCACAAGGCACGTGAGACTTAGCCTAATTCTAGTCCAATTCTCTGGTGCTCCTCCCCACCCCTGCTCCTTCTCAGCCTTCACCCTTACTCTTCCCTCTGCCTACAATGCTCTTCCTCCAAACCACCTTTTTACGTATTTTAGATCATTCTCCAAATGATCTCCTTAGAGAGATCATTATTTATATTTTCATGCCCTATGCAATATTTTCTTTTGTTTTTCCCTGTGACTTTACCTACTCTTACCCTAAATGTAAACTACTCAGAGAAGGGATTTTGAGTTTCTTTTTTTGGGTTATCCCCAAGGCTTATGCATATAATGTGTTCAATAAATATGAACTGAATAAATATGTAAAGAAATGAACAAGTGGAGGAAACACTGACAATAATAGTTGAAAAAAATTGTAATACAAAGTGTATGTTCCGAGGTAACTCAAAGCATTGGTTCAGATCCTGAAGGACAAAATAATATATCAACTACATAAGGAGACACAACCTCAGAATTTGTGGTTATAATTAATAAAAATAGGGGGAATGTGAGTTGTGAACAAACTGTTCTTACAAAATGATAGGATAAATGATAGCGTTTTAAAACTCCTTGGGGCGCCTGGGTGGCTCAGTGGTTTAAGCCTCTGCCTTCGGCTCAGGTCATGATCTCAGGGTCCTGAGATCGAGCCGCGCATCGGGCTCTCTGCTCAGTGGGGAGCCTGCTTCCTCCTCTCTCTCTGCCTGCCTCACTGCCTACTTTTGATTTCTCTCTCTGTCAAATAAATAAATACAAATCTTAAAAAAAAATAAAACTCCAGAATTTTGGGACACCTGGGTGGCTCAGTGGGTTAAAGCCTCTGCCTTTGGCTCAGGTCATGATCCCAGAGTCCTGGGATCGAGCCCCGCATCGGGCTCTCTGCTCCTCGGAAAGCCTGCTTCTTCCTCTCTCCTTGCTTGCCTCTCTGACTACTTGTGATCTCTATCAAATAAATAAATAAATAAAATCTTAAAAAAAATAAAACTCCTGAATTTAAAACAAGTTGAATATTGAGCTATACGGTAGATAATGAATAAAGCTGATTAACTATGTCTGATCTTATCCTAAAAACAAGTGCATCTGGGAACCAGATGACTTCGGACTTACATTATACACAAGAACTCTTTAATGTTTCAATATAGGTGGAGACAGGAATCATTATCCCATTTAGCAGACTTTAAAAGTTGAGGTAGTAAAACAAATGGTTTGCCTAATGTTTCAACATTTATTTGAGAGTGTCATATTGGATTTTAGTTCATAGCCATGTGTTTGTTCCTACATGTACTATACAATCTATTACATAGTTTATGTCATGAACATAAATTTCATCATAGTGAGAGAAGCATCACAGTCTGCCCTCTACAACAGATTGCTCTTCTGTAATCATCCAATTATGGGTAACCAGAAAGGCAATGAATACAGCACTCGATATTAAATGTGGACACATCCCCCATAAATTTATTTAAAAAGTGAGGTTAAGAGTTGGTTCAGGTTCAGGAGTGGCTGACTTATGGAAACACGTGGATTCAAGCCCCAATTAGGATCTTAAAGGAAGCATAATAAATACACTGTGAAACAGAGAAAGTGGGTTTTTGGTGGCAAAGTTAGCACGGACCAATTTGGTGACCCCTGACAAATCACAAGGGAGCGTTTTTATTTTTTTATTCAAGATTTTCTTCTTGTGGGCTATTTCTCATAGATTTATCCCTTTATTTTTATTTGTTTTTTATTCATGGATATTCAAAATTCCACTCTTCACCCTCCACCCCCCAAGGAAAGTTCCAGCCTCAGAGTTAAAGTAAAAACAATTGTTGTTAAAATGGAAAATAGAGGCAATTTGTATCATTGGCCCACCACAGCTTGGCTCAGGTCTTCCAGCCTCTGCTCTTGTGAGGATGAAGCCAGACCACACACTGAGACTGAATTATAACACTTCAAAAAGAAGAAAAACACTAATGGAAAAAGTCAAATGGGTTTCCAAATAGGAGGTGGTAGACAGTGAAGAAATAGCTCTTAAAAGAGCTAAACTCTGAATCTGAGGCCCCAACACACAACCATGAACTTGCATTCCCACTCTTCTGTGGCTTTAGGTCAGGAAATGTCCATTCAACTGCATATTGTACTAGTCTTGCCAGCTTGAGTGGAAATGCATTTTTAGAGCATTTTATCCCAATCCCCAGTTTCTGCAAGTGGGTCCTGTCATTTGTGAAAATAAAAATGAGAGCTGCACGGACTATTTTCTTCCACAAAACTATTTCAGCAAGTGAATAAATAAATTAGGGAGTGAATCATTGGTAAGAAGACCTTAAGCTGTTAGTGACAGAGAAACATAACATACTCTCTTGGGCACAAAGCAGCATCCTAAGTCCGAGAATCCAAGTAAGTGTTGATAAATTGTGGGAAGGGGAGGGGTTGAAGATGTGTTTTGGGGAAAACTCAGGAAAGGTACTGATTCCTTCTGGAATGCTTTCCATCTTTTATCTCTAGTCTAGGCACTTAGGATACAGTAGTGGACAGAAGAAAATACTACCCCTTCCTTCAGAAATACATATCTGAAAACACCCCCACAGATGCAAGATTAGAACTGCTATGAGGACTACAACAAGGAGATATGTGTTAATGTGGGCACAGAGAAAATGTATGAATTGACTAGAAAAGCGGAGGCAGCTTTCCCAAAGAAATATGATGGAATTGACCTATACTGTCTGCAGATCAATCTCAGAATCATGAGGGAAGTTCATACCCTAAACACAGCCAGGCGGAGAGGGCTTCCCAACACTATCATCTGGTTAGACCTGGAAAGATTAGGATCATTTGGCCAGACATATATGTTTCCATGGCTCTTTTACAAATATTGTGCAAACTTCTCAAAATTTGGACCTCACTTGGCATTTAAGGAATCTTTGGGGAACAGCACAAATAGGAGCTTCAGAGATGCTTTAAATCTAATCAGAAGAAATAAAAGGGAAAAATAGAGGAAAGAAGAATAGGGAAGAAAACGGACATTTTAAAGTGCCAAATAGAAACTAGATGCTGTATATAAGTTATCTCATTTAATCTCCCCCAAATACTATGGCCATACAGAAAAGTTATCTCCATCTTATAGATGTGGAAACTGAGGCTTCCAAGTGTTGAGTAATTTAGTGACTATGACAAATTTGAATGCAGGATTCTGGCTTCAGACATATGCTCTTATTTTTTCTCATATACAATGCTTCTTCTCTAGATAAATCTTACTAGGCCTTAGAAGTAGGCAAGATGTATGCATCAAAACTCTGCTTCTAATCCAATTTAAATAAAAGAGAATGCCCTGGAGAATTCAACCCAATTGCATTATCCCAAGAAATTCCACGGATCTGCCTTAACTCGGATTATAATTGATAGCCATCACTTCTGTCAACCTAGTCATACTCTGAACTTTCCATGTGAAAATAGACTGTGTCCTCCCCTAACTGCAGAGACAGGTTCATAACCCAGGCTGGAATAAGAATGCATTTCTATCTTCCAGGCATAGTGTTTGTCAGTGCAGCAGACATTATAGCTTGGTTTACCCAATGCTCAAATATAGTCTTTCCCCTCCTTTGTCAGAGGTTGGAAAAGATAAAATAATCAATTTCCCAGATCTTGTGAGGCTAAGAGTGGCCCTGTGGCCCTTTTCTGGTCAATGAGATATAAATTTGCTGAATAGTACTTCTGGGATATATTTTGGTTCCCTGATAAGAATGAAGAGACACAGTTGGCTTGTCCTTTTGCCAGTTTGCTCTCTTTCAAGCCAAGAGTCAGATGTAGTACCTGGAGATGCAGTACCCATTCAGTAACCATAATGCAGTAAGCATGAGGACATATACCAACATCAAAGATGTCGGAACAGAAAAATGGAAAGAGCTTGGGTTTTGAGCCACTTTGCTGTCTATTGCCTGTTTCCCTTAGTTTTGTTATTGGAGGAAAAATAATCCTCCAATTATTTAAGCCACTATTATAAAGCCACTATTATCTTCTGTTTACTGACAAAGCTCTCCTGACAGATAAAGTCAGAGTCACATATATAAGAGAAGCCAGGCAAGGGTGTCTGGGTTGTGTCTGCCTCCCATTCAGGTCATGATCCAGGTCCTGGGATGGAGACCAGCATCAGGCTCCCCGCTAAGCAGGGAGCCTGCTTCTTCCTCTCCTGCTACCCCTACTTGCTCTCTCTGTCAAATCAATCAATCAATCAATCTTTTTTTTTAAAGATTTATTTATTTATTTATTTGACAGACAGAGATCAGCAGGCAGAGAGAGAGAGAGGAAGAAGCAGGCTCCCTGCTGAGCAGAGAGCCTGATGTGGGGCTCAATCCCAGGACCCTGGGACCATGACCTGTAGCTGAAGGCAGAGGCTTTAACCCACTGAGCCACTCAGGTGCC
Source organism: Taxidea taxus jeffersonii (assembly GCA_003697995.1). Taxonomy (NCBI): domain Eukaryota; kingdom Metazoa; phylum Chordata; class Mammalia; order Carnivora; family Mustelidae; genus Taxidea; species Taxidea taxus. The sequence goes on along the minus strand of ML102433.1, from coordinate 64,373 downwards.
CCTCAATCAATCTTTAAAAAAAAAAAAAAAGAAGAAGAAGCCAGGTCAGTTAAAATCCTTTCTCAAGATTTTTTCACTTGAGCTAGAAAGGTGATATTCTTTTTAATGTTTTATCTGAAGAAAGTAGTCACATCTTTGTAGTTGTGTCCACCCACAGAAACAGGATAAACACCCAACAAAATTTAGTGTGGATGTTTGGACTGATGATTCTCCATATAAACCAAGAGGATATGAAAAGATTAAAGATAAGTCTGACCAAAGATGAACTCTCCCTGTACAAAACCTATAAAATAGTACTGGATAAAATCAAAGAAGACCTAAATAAATGAAGAGACCTACATTGAACAAGGGTTGGAGAACTCATACTGTGATATGTAAATTCTCCTCACATTAATTTATAGATCCAAAAAAGTTACAACTGAAATCTCAAGAGGCTATTTTTATAAAAAGTGTCAAACTGATTAAAAACTTTATATAGAAATGATCTACAATAGCCAAAACAACTTTTGAAGAAAATGAAATAGTTGGAGGACTAACACTTGATTTCAAGGCTTATTAAAATTTTACTAATCAAGACAGTACAGCACCTGCATTAAAATAAGCAAATAGATTAACTAAAAATAATAGGGAGTCCAGAAGTAGAACCACACATAGAGGGACAACTGATTTTTGGCAAATATGCAAAAGCAAGGCAATGGGGAAAGGAAACACAAGTGGTGCTGGAATAATTGGTTATCATTATGCAACATGTAAATGTCATTTTGTATGTTGTCTCATATATATGAATTAATACTATATGGATCACAGACCTGGATGTGGACCCAAAAATATAGCATTAGGAAAAGAAAACAGAAGAAAAGCTTTATGACATAGGGTTAGGCAAAGATGTATTAGATATGACACTACAACAGTGGATGGTTAGTAACATTTCATTGTGATTTTAATTTTCATATCCCTAATGCCTTATGATGTTGAGTAGTTTTTCTTGGACTTGTTGTTTTAGCCCTCCAGTGAAATGTCTATTCAAATCCTCAGTCCATTGTAATGTTTTATTTTGTCTTATTGTTATATGTTATTTATCTATTCTAGGTTTAAGACATTTATCAGATCATGGTATCGAAAATATTTTTCCAGCTTGTGGCTTGTCTTTTCATTTTCATTCTTCTAAAAGTAAAAGCTTTTAATTTGATATTCTTTGGTGATACTTTTTAATAGATTGGCTTTGCATAGCCTAAGAAATCTTTGCTTAACACAAAGTTATGATTTTCTCTTATGTTTTCAGAGGTTGTAGAGTTTTAGCTCTCTCATCTAGGTTCTATCTTTTTGAAGGTTGAAGTAATGGTTCAGGTTTTTTGTTTTTGTATTTGTTTTCTGCATGGATATTCAGTTGTTTCAGCATTTGTCATTGAAAAGTCTGTCCATCAACTTTTTTTTTAACTTTATTTAAGCTTTATTGAAACATATAATGTAACCCCACCACCCTCTGCCAACCCCTCTTCCCCCCACCCCCCTCAGTTTGTTTTATGACGTTAAGAGTCTCTTTTGGTTTGTCTCCCTCCCGATCCCATCTTCTTTCATTTTTACTTTTCCTACCACCTTAACCCCCACCCCTGTTGCATCTCCACTTCCTCATATCAGGGAGATCATGTGATAGTTGTCTTTCTCCAGTTGACTTATTTCGCTAAGCATAATACGCTCTAGTTCCATCCATGTCATTGCAAATGGTAAGATTTCATTTCTTTTGATGGCTGCATAGTATTCCATCGTATACATATACCACATCTTCTTTGTCCATTCATCTGTTGATGGACATCTAGGTTCTTTCCATAACTTGGCTATTGTTGTCCTTCAACTTTTAACTTATCTAAACACTTTGACAAACATTAACTGTTCATATATGTATGTCTAGACTCCCTCTTCTGTTTCACTGACCTATTAGGTTATCCTTAATACCAATACCATGATATCTTGATTATTGTAGCTTCATTAAATTCTTGAATTCTGGGAGTATGTTAACTTGAGCTTTGATACCTATTTCTAATTTAATCAACATACTCTATGTCCTTTGAATTGCCCTCTAAGTTTTAGAGTAGTGGTGTGCTGCCTTTCTAAAGAAAGACTGTCCCTTTGCACAGCTCCCTTTTCTTTCTTATTCTGACTCATAAATTCCAGCTACCTTGGCTTCCTCAAACTCCAATGTCTGTTCAAAATCTGTGGGACACAGCAAAGGCAGTCTTGAAAGGAAAGTATATAGCAATACAAGCCTTTCTTAAGAAACAAGAAAGGTCTCAAATACACAACCTAACCCTACACCTAAAAAAGATGCAGAAAGAATAACAAAGAAAGCCTAAATCTAACAGGAGAAGAGAAATCATAAGGATCAGAGCAGAAATCAATGAAGTAGAAACCAAAAGAACAGTAGGACAAATCAATGAAACTAGGAGTTGGTTCTTTGAAAGAATTAATAAGATTATAGACCCCCGGCCAGACTTATCAAAAAGAAAACATGAAAGGACCCAAATTAATGAAATCATGGATGATAGAGAAGGGATCACAACACCAAAGAAATACAAACAATTATAAGAACATAGTATGAACAACTATATGCCAGCAAATTTGACAATCTGGAAGAAATGGATGCATTCCTAGAGACATATAAACTACCACAACTGAACCAGGAAGAAACAGAAAACCTGAACAGACCCATAATCAGTAAGGAGATTGAAGCAGTCATGAAGAATCTCCCAACAATCAAGAGCCCAGGGCCAGATGGATTCCCAGGGGAATTCTATCAAACATTTAAAGAAGAATTAATACCTATTCTCCTGAAACTGTTCCAAAAAATAGAAATTTTTTGAGGCCAGCATTTTATGAGGCCAGCATTGCCTTGATCCTGAAACTAGACAAAGACCCCATCAAAAAAGAGAATCACAGATACTAAGAAGAGTATCTGGGGAGGTGTCAAGATGGTGTAGAAGTAGCAGACTGAGAAGACATCAGGTGGCAGGGGATCAGCTAGATAGCTTATCAAACCATTCCGAACACCTACAAATCCAACAGAAAATCAAAGAGAAGAAGAGCAGCAATTCTAGAAACAGAAAATCAACCACTTTCTGAAAGGTAGGACCTACAGAGAAGTTAATCCAAAGTGACTAGAAGATAGACTGCAGGGGGAGGGGCTGGCTCCCAGCAAGTGGCGGAGCAAAGGAACACAAAATCAGAACTTTTAAAAGTCTGCTCCACTGAGGCACCTGGGTGGCTCAGTGGGTTAAGCCTCTGCCTTTGGCTCACGTCATGATCTCAGGGTCCTGGGATTGAGCTCCACATTGGGCTCTCTGTGTGGCGGGGAGCCTGCTTTCCCCCCTCTCTCTGCCTGCCTCTCTACCTACTTATGATCTCTGTCTGTCAAATAAATAAATAAAATCTTAAAAAAAAAAGTCTGCTCCATGGAAGGACACTGCTCCAGAGGCTAAGCTGGAGTGAAGCCCATGTGGGGACAGCAGGGCCTCAGGTCCCGCAGGGTCATGGAAGGATCGGGACTATTTGAGTGTTGCACATATCACAGGTATTAGAGCGGGGAAGCCAGCTACAGAGACGGAGCCAAGGAGTGAGCTCTCAACTCGGGGTTACCTTATTGTGATCATGGCACAGGCCACTGCTCTGTGAGCAGGGACCCCACAAGATCCAGGGAGACCCCCCTGAAAGAGCTCAGGGATCTGCAGGGTTTGGAGACTCCAGGTGGGGCATTGTGCCAAAGTCAGAGAAGCTTGGTCACAGGCTGGGTGAGCTCAGAGCACGGCCAGAGGTCAGGGAGATGGGAGTGATTGAGCACTTTTCTCTAAGGGTACACTGAGGAGTGGGGCCCCGAGCTCTCAGCTCCTCTGGGCTGGAGATTGGGAGGCTGCCATTTTCATTCCTGTCCTCTGGAACTCTATGGAAAGTGTTCAGGGAACAAAAGCTCCCGAAAGCGAACCCAAGCAGATTACTTAGCCTGGCCCCTGGTAAGGGCAGTGCAATTCCTCCTTGGGCAAAAACACTTGAGAAAAACTACAACAGGCCCCTCCCCCAGAAGATCAACAAGAAATCCAGCCAAGACCAGGTTCACTTACCAAGGAGAACAGTGGAATTCCAGAGGAGGAAAAAGTGAAGCATGGAATTCATGGCTTTCTCCCCATGATTCTTCAGTCTTGCAAAGTTAATTTTTAAAAAATTTTATATTTTTCTTCTGCTAATTTTTTTTAACTTTTACCCTTTCCTCTTTTAACATTTTTTAACTAGTTTATCTTAAAATACCTTTCACACACACAATATATATATATAATCTTTTTTTGAACCTTCATTATTATAGTCATTTTATCCTTCATTGTATCTAACTTTATTTTTTTGTATACACATAGGGTTTTTTCTTCTAAAAAATTAGGAGTACAACCTCTAATAGATCAAAATCACCCTAAATCTAGCACAGGGCTTTGTTCTAGTCTCCAGCCTGAGCAAATTCTCTCCACTTCTTTTTCTTTATTCTCCCAACCAACTTACCTTACCAACTCCTTTTCTAGAAATTAAAAAATTTTTTTTTCATCTTTACAATCATATTCCATCCCTTCATTGTGTTTAACTTATATATGTTTTTCATTCTTTAAAATTTGGGGAGGGAGTTTCTTTTAAGAGACCAAAATACTCCCCAAATTAAGTGGGTGACTCTGTTCTAATCACCAGTCTAATATATATATATATATATATATATATATATATATATATTCTTTTTTATATATTTCCTTCATTTGTTTTCTTTTTTAAATTTTTTTTCTGAACATCTTTTTACCCCCTCCTTTCCAACCAGGATTTGGAGTCTCTTCTGATTTGGTTAAAGCACATTTTCCTGGGGTCTATGCCAAGTTTTAGTATTTTATTTGCTCCTTCATATATTCTTATCTGGACAAAATGACAAGGCGGAAAAACTCACCACAAAAAAAAAAGAACAAGAGTCAGTAACAAAGGCTAGGGACATAATCAATATGGACATTGGTAATATGTCAAATCTAGAGTTCAGAATGATGATTCTCAAGGTGCTAGCTGGGCTTAACAAAGGCATAGAAGATACTAGAGAAACCCTGTCTGGAGAAATAAAAGTCTTTTCTGGAGAAATAAAAGAACTAAAATCTAAACAAGTTGAAATAAAAAAAGCTATTAATGAGTTGCAATAAAAAATGGAATCTCTTACTGCTAGGAAAAATGAGGCAGAAAAAAGAATTAGTGATATAGAAGACCAAATGACAGAATCAAGAAGCTGAGCAAAAGAGAGACAAACAACTACTGGACCACGAAGGGAGAATTTGAGAGATAAGTGATACCATAAGACGAAACAACATTAGTATAATTGGGATTCCAGAAGAAGAAAGAGAGAGGGGAGCAGAAGATATATCACAGAGAATTATTGTAGAGAATTTCCCTAGTATGGCCAAGGGAACAAACATCAAAATTCAGGAGGTACAGAGAATCCCCCCTCAAAATCAATAAGAATAGGTCCACACCCTGTCATCTAATAGTAAAATTTACAAATCTTAGCAACAAAGAGAAAATCCTGAAAGCAGCCTGGGACAAGAAGTCTCTAAGGTACAATGGTAAAAATATTAGATTGGCAGCAGACTATCCATAGAGACCTGGCAGGCCAGAAAGGACTGGCATGATATATACAGAGCACTAAATGAGAAAAACATGCAGCCAAGGATACTATATCCAGCTAGGTTATCATTGAAAATAGAAGGAGAGATAAAAAACTTCCAGGACAAACAAAAACTGAAAGAATTTGCAAAAACCAAACCAGCTCTACAGGAAATATTGAAAGGGGTCCTCTAAGCAAAGAGAGACCCTAAAAGCAGTTGATCAGAAAGGAATAGAGACAATATACAGTAACAACCACCTTACAGACAATACAATGACACTAAATTCATATCTCTCAGTAGTTACCCCGAATGTAAATGGGCTAAATGCCCCAATCAAAAGACACAGGGTATCAGAATGGATAAAAAAACAAAACCCATCCATATACTGTCTAGAAGAAACTCATTTTAGATCCGAAGACACCTCCAGGTTGAAAGTGAGGGGGTGGAAAACAATTTACCATGCTAATGGACATCAAAAGAAAGCTGGGGTGGCAATCCTTATATCAGATCAATTAGATTTTAAGCCAAAGACTATAATAAGAGATGAGGAAGGCCACTATGTCATACTCAAAGGGACTGTTCAACAAGAAGATCTAACAATTTTAAATATCTATGCCCCTAACATGGGAGCAGCCAACTATATAAACCAATTAATAACAAAATCAAAGAAACACATCAACAATAATACAATAATAGTAGGGGACTTTAACACTTCCCTCACTGAAATGGACAGATCATCCAAGCAAAAGATCAACAAGGAAACAAAGGCCTTAAATAACACACTGGAGCAGATGGACATCACAGATATATTCAGAACATTCCATCCCAAAGCAACAGAATACACATTCTTCTCTAGTGCACTTGGAACATTCTCCAGAATAGATCACATCCTGGGTCATAAATCAGGTCTCAACCATTACCAAAAGGTTGGGATCACACCCTGCATTTTTTCAGACCACAATGCTCTGAAGTTAGAACTCAATCACAAGAGGAAATTTGGAAAGAACCCAAATACATGGAGACTCAACAGCATCCTTCTAAAGAATGAATGGGTCAACCAGGAAATTAAAGAAGAATTGAAAAAATTCATGGAAACAAATGATAATGAAAACACAATGGTTAAAAATCTGTGGGACACAGCAAAGGCAGTCCTGGGAGGAAAATCTATAGTGATTCAAGCCTTTCTGAAGAAACAGCAAAGGTCTCAAATACACAACCTAACCCTACACATAAAGCACTGGAGAAAGAATAACAAAGAAAGCCTAAACCCAGCAGGAGAAGAGAAATAATAAATATCAAAGCAGAAATGAATGAAATAGAAACCAAAATACCAATAGGACAAATTAACGAAAGTAGGAACTAGTTCTTTGAAAGAATTAATAAGATTGATAAACCCCTGGCCAGACTTATCAAAAAGAAAAGAGAAAGGACCCAAATAAATAAAATCATGAATGAAAGAGGATAGATCACAACCAACACCAAAGAAATACAAACAATTATAAGAACATATTATGAGCAACTCTATGTCAGCAAATTTGACAATCTGGAAGAAATGGATGCACTGCTAGAGAATATAAACTACCACACGTGAACCAGGAAGAAATAGAAAACCTGAACAGACCCATAACCAGCAAGGAGATTGAAACAGTCATCAAAAATCTCCAAACAAACAAAAGCCCAGGGCCAGATGGCTTTCCAGGGGAATTCTACCAAACATTTAAAGAAGAATTAATACCTATTCTCCTGAAACTGTTCCAAAAAAATAGAAATGGAAGGAAAACTTCTAAACTCATTTTATGAGACCACCTTGATCCCAAAACCAGACAAGGATCCCACCAGAGAAGAGAATTACAGACCAATATTCTTGATGAACACAGATGCAAAAGTTCTCACCAAAATACTAGCCAATAGGATCCAACAGTACATTAAAGGGATTACTCACCACGACCAAGTGGGATTTATTTCAGGGCTGCAAGGTTGGTTCAACATCTGCAAATCAATCAATGTGATACAATATATTAATAAAAGAAAGAAGAAGAACCATATGATACTCTCAATAGATGCTGAAAAAACATCTGACAAAGTACAGTATCCTTTTTTGATCAAAACTCTTCAAAGTGTAGAGATGGAGGGTACATTCCTCAACACTATCAAAGCCATCTATGAAAAACCCACAGTGAGTATCATTCTCAATGGAGAAAAACTGAGAGCTTTTCTGCTGAGGTCAGGAACACTGCAGGGATGTCCATTATTACCACTGCTATTCAACAAAATACTAGAAGTCCTAGCCTCAGCAATCAGACAACAAAAAGAAATTAAAGGCATCCATATCAGCAAGGAAGAAGTCAAGCTATCACTCTTTGCAGATGATATGATACTATATGTGGAAAACCCAAAAGTCTCCACTCCAAAACTGCTAGAGCTTGTACAGGAATTCAGTAAAGTATCAGGATGTAAAATCAATGCATAGAAATCAGTTGCATTTCCTTATACCAACAACAAGGCAGAAGAAAGAGAATTAAGGAGTTGATCCCATTTACAATTGCACCCAAAACCATAAGATACCTAAGAATAAACCTAATAAAGAGGCAAAGAATCTATACTCAGAAAATTGCAAAGTACTCATGAAAGAAATTGAGGAAGACACAAAGAAATGGAAATATGCTCCACACTCATGGATTGCAAGAACAAAAATTGTGAAAATGTCTATGCTACCTAAAGCAAACTACACATTTAATGCAATCCCTATTTAAATACCATCCTTTTTTTTTCTTCAAAGAGATGGAACAAATAATCCTAAAATTCATATGGAACCAGAACAGACCTCGAATAGCCAGAGGAATGTTGAAAAAGAAAACCAAATTTGGTTGCAGCACAATGCCAGACTTCAAGCTCTATACAAAGCTCTCATCATCAAGACAGTATGGTACTGGCAAAAACGGATGCTTAGATCAATGGAACAGAATAGAGAGTCCAGAAATAGACCCTCAACTCTAAGGTCAACTAATCATTGACAAAGCAGGAAAGAATGTCCAATGGAAAAAAGACAACTTCTTCAACAAATGGTCTTTGGAAAACTGGACAGCCACATGCAGAAAAATGAAACTGGACGCTTTCCTTACACCACATACAAAAATAGACTCAAAATGGATGAAAGACCTCAATGTGGGAAAGGAATCCATCAAAATCCTGAGGAAAACACAGGCAGTAACCTCTTCAACCTCAGCTGCAGCAACTTCTTCCTAGGAACAATGCCAAAGGCAAGGGAAGCAAGGGCAAAAATGAACTATTGGGATTTCATCAAAATCAAAAGCTTTTGAAAAGCAAAGGAAACAGTTAACAAAACCAAAAGACAACTGACAGAATTGGAGAAGATATTTGCAAATGACCTATCAGATAAAGGGCTAGTATCCAAAATGTATAAAGAGCTTATCATACTCAACACCTAAAGAACAAATAATACAATCAAGAAATGGTCAGAGGACATGAACAGACATTTCTGCAAAGAAGACATCTGGATGGCCAACAGACACATGAAAAAGTGCTCCACACCATTGGGCATTAGGGAAATACAAATCAAAACCACAGTGAGATAATACCTCACAACAGTCAGAATGGCTAAAATTAACAAGTCAGGAAATGACAGATGCTGGTGAGGATGCGGAGAAAGGGGAACCCTCCTACACTGTTGGTGGGAATGCAAGCGGGTACAGGGACTCTGGAAAATAGCATGGAGATTCCTCAAAAAGTTGAAAATAGAGCTACCCTACAACCAGCAATTGCACTACTGAGTATTTACCCTAAAGATACAAATGTAGTGACCCAAAGGGGCATGTGCACCTGAATGTTTATAACAGCAATGTCCACAATAGCCAAACTATGGAAAGAACCTAGCTGTCCATCAACAGATGAATGGGTAAAGAAGATGTGGTGTATATATACAATGGAATACCATGCAGCCATCAAAGAAATGAAATCTGCCATTTGCAACGATGTGGATGGAACTAGAGGGCATTATGCTGAGCGAAATAAGTCAATCAGAGAAAGACAATTATCATATGATCTCTCTGATATGAGGAATTTGAGAGGCAGAGTGGGGGATTTGGCCAGTAGGGAAGGAAAAAGTGAAACAAGACAGGATTAGGAGGGAGACAAACCAGAAGAGACTCTTAATCTCGCAAAACAAACTGAGGGTTCCTGGGGGAAGGAGGGTTATGGAGAGGGTGGTTGGGTTATGGACATTGGAGAGGGTATGTGCTACGGTGAATTCTATGAAGTGTGTAAGACTGATGATTCACAGACCTGTACTCCTGGGGCAAATAATGCATTATATGTTAATAAAAATAATTAATAAAAAGAAAAAAAAAGTGCCTCTAGAGAGAAAGCCACAAAGGCAGCATAAGTCACCACATTTGTTTACCTTCTATGAATATCAAGATAATAGTCCTAGAATGATGGTTGCACAATATCTTCAAAGAGTTTTTTCAAGTATTCTGTCTAGTTTCCTAGTTGTTTATGGCAGGAATGAATGTCTCATCTTGGTTTTCCTGGAAAACATAGTTACTTTTGTTAGTTTTCAGTGATAATTTATATGTTGAAAGATTACCAATATGGCTTACAGAAAAAAAAGTTGTTTCCTTTTTTGGTCTGTTCTTTTATGAATATGCTAGATTCTCATCTAATTGTAAGAATATCTGAGAAAAAAATATGCTTTATTAAATGGTTCTCCTTAAACGTTCTGCTTTAATATTTTCTAAAATAATTTTGAGAAAGTGTATATATATATATATTTGCAATTCTCAAGTTAACATGTAAATATGTGATCAAATGTTCAAATACTTTTTACAAGAGATATGATATCTAGTATACTGCAAAAATTGGCAGTAAAACCATCTCCCCACTATTTGAAATGTTTAATGTCTTAATAAATGTCATGGCATGTCCTCTGTTTTTTGAAATTGTGTACTACCTCCTTTTTAACTTAATTTCCACCAAGGACTATTTTGTCATTATGTACTATATTCTTAGCCTTAAATTATTTCATTGGTTTCTGTATTATACCTTTCTGCCACAACAATAGGCATTGGAACAAGTTGTTTTTTCTTCATTTCCTAGGACACACTGTTCAAAATCTCAAAAAGTGTTTTCTTCTATATATTATTGTGATTATTAATATTACACATTTTGTTCATCAATTATTAAACTTTTAAAGTTTAGTTTTCATGAAATGTATTTCATAATAAGATGGATAGAGCCTTTTCCTTTTTTTTTTTTTTTTTTAGTTAGTTCATCCTTCTGTCCTTAGGTGAATATATTTTATTGCTAGATTAAGATAGGTTTCAACACTTGTTAGCTACCAACTTTTCATTTTTATAGATCTAAGCTCTAAGGAACCATGTACTCATAAATAAGAAAAATGGAATGAAGGGTTTTATTTTCCTCATGTCATTCAATTCCTTGTAAACCCTCTGAGTTATATGCCAAAAATGACATGGTGATTTATCATTAAAAGTTATTTTTGATGATCCATACATCAATAACAGTCCACTCCAATGTTACTTGTTCCAAAGAAACTGAAGCCATCCAATATGCAAAATAAAAGTGTTAATCAGTAGTGTCCTTCATTTTCACTAATATCATAATATAATATTTAGAATATTAGAATTGTCCCTTTTTCTAGCTCTCTGCAGTTTTGAACACCATGGGTTATGAATAAAAGATTCAAACTTTCTTCATACAGCAGAAAAATTGTTATGAATTCATTGGTCATAGGCACTTTCTTAGGTAGTTGACTCTTAAGAAAAGAACATAGATGGAAATTAAGGATCAGGAAATTTGCCCTGTTTTTAAGCTATCCATGTCCATGTATTTCTTGGAAAATCTCTGCGCACCCCATGGAATGACTAGTCCAGGCTGGAGGATCACAGACATAGAAGACTGGTTGTGGCTATCTACTGTGACTGGTTCTAGAAATTGTGCAATATAGAGCACAAGACATAAAATTCTGCTTTCTGTAAGACTATACTTTATTTGGAAACACAAGATTACACGCTTAACCTCTACATAAATATACTACTCTGCTTTTTACATATGAGGAAAAGGAACTTCTGAAAGGTGAGGCAGTACGTTCAGTTTCACAGGTAATAGTATGGTAGTGGACTTGGAACTCAAACCTGGACTCCTATTATCCCAAAGTCCATGTTCCTTTTATAAGTACTGCCTTCCCCATGGCCAGAAAAATAATAAAACTTAACAAACTCCATAAATGGAAGCTACTAGGTAAATATCTATTCTTCAGAAGTCTACATAAAGGAAGAGAAAGTGGGAGAAAATGGTCTTGAAGGATGAAGAGGACATAAACAGGTAAAAACAAAGAGCCAGGTAAGCAGGGGAATGGTACAAAGCAGTCAAGAATGCGAAGGTACAGTGAAGGTGAAAGGAGAAACAAAAACAACTAGCTAATGAGTCTACTTGGAAAGCAGAGAAAGTTATACACTGCTGTGGGGTGAGGCATGGAAAAATCTTAAAATGATGATTCTATCCTTGAGAATTAGGAGTCATTGATGAGTTTTGAACAGGTGACATGGTAAAGGTCATGTTTGAGGAAGAATTACCCAGTAGGAGCCTCAGCATAGTTTGAAAATGGCTTTGACAAGACTACCTAAGTAGGCTGTTGTAATAATCCAGATGTGAGTTTATAATGGAATGGACTACAGTGTTAGCTGTGGGAATATAAAGGAGAAGACAAATACCAGAGACAATATGAGGAAGGAAATCACAGGCTGGGATAGAAAGTTCATGTGGGGAATAGTGAACTATCAGGCAAAAACAACTGCCTTGGGTTGCACAGAGCCTTTAATGCAAGCCTAGGGCCTTGGATATTATAGGTGGTGAAGAGCCAAAAATGTTTTTGAGCATAAGAGTAAAAACGTTTAGAGGATATTAATAGTGAAATAAATATTTTATCTCATTCTGTAGCAAAAATATTAGGTTATACTTATGAAAACCTAAGGATCTAAAATCTCAGTTCCATAAAATAGGAATTCTGTTCCTCAAGGGTAATGTGAAGTTACTTATTTGTCATATTAGATTACAGCCAGATTAGCCTGTTCCTACTACATGATGTCTAAAAGAAAGTTAAAGTAGAAACTTAGTGAGATTTTTGGATTGCTCTGGAATTGGCTTTTATCAGGAGGCAAAGAGGATGTACACCATGTAGGACAGAGACACCCTCTCCAGATAGTAAAAGTTGTTTAAGGAAGAGCTGCTATTCCCACCATCACCACGCAACATGCCTAGGAGGGCTGGCTGCTGGTTATAGTCCTTACAGAAACAGAGGCTGACAGGAGTACTGGAAGAGAATTGGAAGTATATCTTGCAAGAGGGAAAGTAAAAGAGGAGACTTTTAGCAAGATTCCAACAGAATTTATCTGGAAGTCCCATGAGAGAATCAGAATTTGAAGGAAGGGTGGTCCTGGCAAGATTATACAAGGCTAGCTGCCTTCTTCAGTGTCCATTTGGCTTAGAAAATTCATGCTAAGCATATGTGCTGTTTTCCCTTTTCCTCCCTACCCCTTTTTACCCTCACTCATTCTCCCTCCCTTTCTCTCTCTCCATCTCTCTCTCATTTTTACTCTCCAGTTCCTTTCCCCCTAGCTACAAAGGTACAGTCTGAAGACTGGATAATCCTCTCCAGAAGCAGATATCTAATTGGCGAATGACATAGTAGTCTCCTCACAAAATTGGAGGGAGGGAGCACATTACTTACCTCCTACACCCTAGAGAAAGAAAGGAACTGTTAAAAATTCTCCACTGATTCATTTAATCATTACTTCATTGATTTTTTTTTCTCTCTTTCTATGCCTCTTCCTTACCCTTGTAGGGGAGGAAGTGATGAAAGAATATTTGGGAATACCGGAGCTAATTTGGTAGTAGAGCTAATTTGATTATCTTCCTAAGAAGGTTGTAAAGAGATATGATCCCTAAAATTGTAATGCTTTTTAAATTTCTGGTGACTTTTTATTTAGATTTAATTTCAAACTTCCTCAAAAATTTAAAGAATATCAGAAGAAAACTCCCACCTGTTCACATTCACCATTATGTTTTACATTTTATTTCATCATTCTATCTATTATCTATCTATCATCTATCTATCTATCTATCTATCTATCTATCTATCTATCTATCATCTATCTATCTATCTTCCTACCTACTTACCTATCTACCTACCTAATCTATCATCTGTAAGTTGGAGACAGTGAATCCCTTAACCTACAAATACTACACTGGATATTTTCTAAGACATCTGGTTCTTTTTGGAATGTGCCAGGACCAGCAATTTGTCCCTAATTTTCCATTCTAGTGATACAATACAGAGCAAATAAAAAAGTTTCACTTAATATTCTATTATAAAAGCATTTCATGAAACATAGTTTCTTAGAAAGCAAACTGATAAATATTAACAGGACACAGATTCATCATCATTATATAACAACTGCTTATTAAGATTTCAAAATACACTCAACAAAGTATTAGTCATTTTATATATAATTTATTATTCTCACTGTGCTTTTAAAATCATGCTATTCATCACAATAAACTTATAATGGAGCCTCTCTTTGAACAAAATAGTCACAAAATATTAGTTAGCTAAGGAAATCTAGAAAGTCTTATTGGTTAATATTTGATTATTAGTGCATGTCCTTTATATCAGAAAGGATGAATGTTACATCCTATTAAGACAAAGGAATGTTATATCCCATTAAGACATTAAATGCTAAGAACATGCACAAATTCTAGAAGAATATAAAAAATAGAACTTCAAGCTCTTATTGAAAAATCTTGGGGCAGAGTTTGGGTGGCTTTGAATTTATATTACCTCTAAACTATTCTACCCTTCTTCAGGGGCTAGCAGAATAATTCATTATTCTTGTACCTGAGAGTTGACTACTTGTTCACTTCTCTCCTGATGGCCCTATGTTCCTTTTCATTCCTTTCTTCTGTATTTTTTCTTTTATTACTCAGGATAATCCTGTGAAGGCCTTTGGGACTAGCTGGCATAGGAGAAGAAAGAACAATACAGGATCAAACAGCTACAAAATTGTTAGATCTTTTTAATAGCCTAGGGTAAATCCTTCTTCTTCTTCTTTTTTTTTTTTTTTAGAATTTATTTATTTGTCAGAAAGAGAGAGAGAGAGCACACAAGCAGGCAGAGAGGCAGACGGAGGCAGAGAGAGAAGCAGGCTCCCTGCCGAGCAAGGAGCCCGATGTGGGACTCGATCCCAGGATGCTGGGATCATGACCTGAGCTGAAGGCAGCGGCTTAACCCACTGAGCCACCCAGGCATCCCAGGGTAAATCCTTCTTAGAATAACTTTTATAATAGGTCTTTTCAGTTCTTTTCTCACCTTTTGGTGTCATTAATGTAAAAAAAAGGGTTCATTTAACATCTTCTATGCATCATGCATTCCTCGGTTAATTTATCTTTAAAATCATGCTCCAAGAAGCAATGTAATCAATACCAAGAAAAGCTTTCTATTTAAAAATCTGTGACTAGATTCACAAAAAAATTGCTAGAACTGATCCTTTATTTCAACAAAGTCACAGGATACAAAATCAATGTACAGATATCTGTTGAATTTCTATATACCAATAATGAAACAGCAGAAAGAGAAATCAAGGAATTTGTCAAATTTACAATTGTACCAAAACCCATAAGATATCTTTGAGTAAAACTAACCAGAATGGTAAAGATATGTACCCTGAAATCTATAAAATACTGATGAAAAAAATTGAAGATGACATAAAAAATGGAAAAACATTCCATGTTCATGTATTGGAAGAACAAATACTGTTAGCGTGTCTATATTACCCAAAGCAATATAATCATTTAATGAAATCCCTATCAAAATACCAACAGCATTTTTCACAGAGCTAGACAAAAAAATCCTAAAATTTGTATGGAACCACAAAAGACACTGAATAGCCAAAAAGATCTTGAAAAAGAAAAAACCTGGAGGCATCACAATTCCAGACTTCAAGCTGTACTACAAAGCTGTAGTCATTAAGGCAGTAGAGTGTGGGCACAGAAACAGACACATATATCAATGGATCAGAATAGAAAACCCAGAAATGGACCCACAACTACATGGCCAACTAATCTTCAACAAAGCAGGAAGGAATATCCAATGGAAAAGAGACAGTCTCTTCAACAAGTGGTATTGGGAAAACTGGACACCTACCTGCCAAAGAATGACACTGGAACACTCTCTTACACAATACACAAAAATAAATTCAAAATGGATGAAAGACCTAAATGTGAGACAGAAAACCATCAAAATCTGGGAGGAGAACACAGGTAGTAACCTCTTTGACATCTGCCATAGCAGTGTTTTACTAGACTCATCTCCAGAGGCAAAGGAAGCAAAAGCAAAAATAAACTATTGGGACTTCATCAAGATAATAAGTTTCTGCACTGTGAAGGAAAGAATCAACAAAATTAAAAGGTAACCTACAGAATGGGAGAAGATTTTTGTAAATGACGTATCTAATAAAAGGCTAGTAACTAAAATCTATAAAGATCTTATCAAACTCAATGTCCCCAAACCAAATAATCCAGTTAAGAAATGGGCAGAAGACATGAATAGACATTTTTCCAAAGAATACACCCAGATGGCTAACAGACACATGAAAAGATGCTCAACACCACTCATCATGAGGGAAATACAAATCAAAACTACAGTGAGCTATTACCTCACAGTGTCAGAATGGCTAAAATTAACAACACAGGAAATAGTAGATGTTGGTGAGGATGCCAAGAAAGGGGAGTCCTCTTATAATGTTGGTGGGAATGCAAACTGGTGCAGCCATTCTGGAAAACAGTATGGATATTTCTTAAATAGTTAAAAATAGAACTCTCTATGACCTAGCAATTGCACTTCTAGGTATTTACCCAAATGAAACAAAAATACTAATCTGAAGGGACACAAGCACCCTGATATTTACAGCAGTGTGTGTGTGTGTGTGTGTGTGTGTGTGTGTGTGTGTGTATACTTATATATGTATATATAGTGTAGACATAATTATATATAGAAAAATATAGATCAATATAATTCTATATATATCATAATTTTATATATAATTCTTTTTTTGTGGCTGGAGTGACATATATATATATATATATATGGAATATATATATATATGGAATACATATATCCAGCCATATAAAAAGAATGAAATCTTGCTATTTGCTGTGATATGGATAGAACTAGAGTGTATTATACTAACTGAAACAAGTTAGTCAGAGAAAGACAAACACCATATGATTTCACTCATATGTGGAATTTAAGAAACAAAACAGATGAACATATGGGAAGGGGGAAAAAAAGAGACGGAGGTAAACCACACAAAACTATAGAGTGTTAATTGTAGAGAACACATTGAGAGTTGGTGGAAGGGAAGTGGGCAGGGGAATGGGCTAAGTGAATGATGAGTATTAAGGAGGGCACTTGTTGTGATGAGCACTGGGTGTTATATGTAAGTGATGAATCATGAAATTCTACTCCTGAAACCAATATTACTGAAACCGATATTACACTATATATTAACTAAAATTTAAATAAAGACTTAAAAATATCTGTGATTAGAATATAAATATTATAGATTAAGATATAAGAGACTAGAAAATAAAACATAATAAGATAATAGACTATAAATAATAAAAAGTAATAAAAAAGAATGGTTCTCTATTGGGGTCCATCTTATAAAATATTCATTTTTTTTCCTATTGCTATTTTGTATGACTTTGAGAAAAAGTTCCTCAGAAGTTGTTTGAGATGCTTTTCATTCTCAGCTCTCACTCTGTATCTTCTCTTTCTGCTGCCTAGAACAGGTAGTAATGGCTGGAGCTCCAGCAAACATCTTGAATCATAAAGTCATCTTGAGAATGGAAATCTTGTGCTAAACATAGGAAGGCAAAGAAAAAAGGATCTTTGGTCCTTGATGACACTGTGAAACTTCCATATCATCCTCACTCTGCCTACCTTCAGAATTTTTTTATGTGAGCTAGAAATACAATTATTTTATAAGCTACTTTAAAATCACATTTGGTTTTCCCCATATAGAAATTAAACCAGATTCCTAACTATAAGTACTTAAATATGTATATATGTAGGTGCTTTACCTTGTTTCAGCATAAGCTCTACAGAGACATTAATGGCTATTAAACATGGTTGAATAGGATCTATTTTTTTTTGTTTCAGATTGTGCTGACTATAACTTGGAGGTAAATGGAAAAAAACAATACAGGAGGCAAAAACCATATTGGAGGTGGTTATAATCATCTACGAAAAAGATGATTTAAGTCAGTCTAGGAAAGTTGTTATTGGGATGGGGGAGAAATGAAGAGAATAAATACTTCAGATATAAAACCATCAAGACTATAAGATTGATTAGAAGTGGGGTGATGGGGAGGGAATGGGCAAGTAAGAGAAACTCTCCAGTTTCTAAAACACTGAACACTGAGAGGAGAAATGTCAGTGGGAAAGTTCAACTTTGCACATGTTGAGCTTGAGTTATTTATGTGAAAGCCAAATGGACATGTGCAGGATGCAGCTGGATAAGAAAGACTGCTGCTGCTGTTGCTTAGGAGAGGAATTCTGGCTGGTAATGCATGCGTGTGTGTGTGTGTGTGTGTGTGTGTGTGTGTGTGTGTGTGTGTTGTGATAAGAAAGAAAATTATCAACCAGAGAGAGGATAGATTGGAGAAATTAGTGAAGAGATAATAAAATCCTGAGGAACCTCAAAATTTAGGGTTTGGTGGAAGAAAGCAGGTGTCCAAAAGAGACAGATAAGAAAAAGGGAGTGAGGAACAAAGATATCCAAGAATCATTCCAAGAAATGCCATTTGAAGATGGAGTGAATATTACAGTGTGCCCACTGAGCAGATTAGTACTGGAATGGGCAATGAGGAAGACATTACCCAATGAGGAAGACAATACCCATCCCCATAAATGGGGATGATGTGGGTTGAGTTGCTGGGTTCAGGAAATACTATAGTAAGTTAGGAGTGAATGGCTAAGTGAGGATAGTTCACCAGTCTTTAGAGAAGCTTACATGGGAAGTAAAAGGAAATATTTAGTAATACTGAGAGCAAAATCCAGTTCAAAAATGATCAAATGAGAGCAGAAAAAAATAAGAGGATTAAAGTGTCATTATCAAATAATTGACTAAGAACGTTAGAGTAGAACCTGTACCAAAATGATGGTACCACATCCTAGGTCCTGAGAAATTTTATCTTGGTTTTAATTGTTCTAAAGAGGGAACAATAACTTAATACAAATTTCAAGTTCTATGTAGTAATCGGTGAAGTTATATGGACAGAAAATAATAAATAAGTTACTTTGGCTGGATTTTGATATCAGTCGAAGAATAATGAAATAAATCAAGACACTGAGGCAAAAGATAGGCCCACTGATACATGACCAGACTTCTGCAGGCAGTTAGGAAAACGACACTCCCACCACATCTGTACTTTCTCAGTCAGCATACAGATCTGGGAATAGACTCTAAATTAGTTACCGTGAAGCTAGCAAGTTCATGCAAATGTTGTAACTCACGTTTTTGAATTTCACCATTTCCCAAAGCAAGTTGACCCAATGATCTATATTTGGTGGTGATTTTTATTCCCAGATGTTGAAAACAGCTTCTTTGCTGGCAATAGGTCCTTGAGGATGCATTTTCCCTTAGCTTTAAATAGCATACTTTAGGGAATTGGTATTACCCAAGATATAAAAAGATTAATAAGGATTTAAAATTGAATGGCTCTAGCAATTCCTTTAATGGATGTGCATACAAACTGTTTCCTTGGTTAATATTATAACGGCTTATTTATCACCACATTCCTAAGAGATAACTCTCTTAAGTTTGTGACCATAGGGTTTCAGTCATCGCGCGGCGCTGAGGCCACACGCCTTATTTCTTGGCACAACACAAGCAACCTTGCATAAGTCTATGTGTGAGACTTTGGAGAGCCTATCCCCTCCGATCCCCTGTGTAAAGTTTCTTTTTAAAGACATCTGAATTTTATCTGTGTCTTTCTGGCTTTCATTGAGAATGTTTATTCAATTCAATGTGAGAGAAGTGAACCCTCGACAAGGAGCATGATGAATTTTCTAATTCAAACTGGGTACCAAGAGGTGGCCTGTCATCATTTTCCTTTTGTTCCACTGGAAAAAAAAAATAGCAAATGAGTCTCCTTGAGAGCAGTTCCCACTTCTGTTTCAAGTTTCCCCACAAAGTCATTAAGCATTCTCTGGGTTTTGTCAACAGCCTGGTAAACATCCAGAGAAAGAATCAAAATAAGATCGTTTATTTAACATTCTTCTCCTCCAACTGCTGATTAGGATAAATAGTTTGGATAAAACTCCTATCTGATCCAACAATCACAAAAACAAAACATTTAGCTATCAGTGAAGTTTAAATTGACTTAGAAATACTTTAAACAGCAAAGAATTTTTGGTATACTTCGATATTTTATCTTCAACTCATCTTGTTAAGACAATGGCAGGGCCAAACATTAGTGTTGAATAACCACTGAATAAGGGCCTTAGATTCTAAGTGAAAACGTAGGCACTGATTTCCAGAATAATCTATAGGCAGAAAAGGCCCAAACTCAAGTGCTCCCTTTAAGTAACTAAAAGAAGTTGCATCTAATATCTATTTCCAAGAATTTCCTTTTTAGACTTTGGTTGAAATGTTTGCTGATTTACTTATCTCTAGAGAATCTGAAAACTTTGCCAAAAAATGCAAAAATGTTTCTAATTATCAAAAAGACTTTTAGGCTTGTAGATCAGATGTAATGTTACAATGCCTTGTTTTACGTTTCTGTGCAAACTTTTTCAAGAAAATATGTTGTAATCCTAAATATAGATCTAGTGAAATATACTGCCCAGTATGTAAAAAAACATTTTACAGTCTTTAACAACCTATAATCCAGATTTTATTTATTTTTATTTTTTTTTAAAGATTTTATTTTTTTATTTGACAGACATAGATCACAAGTGGGCGGAGAGGCAGGCAGAGAGAGAGGAGGAAGCAGGTTCCCTGCTGAGCAGAGAGCCCGATGTGGGGCTCGATCCCAGGACCCTGAGCAGAAGGCAGAGGCCTTAACTCACTGAGCCACCCAGGTGCCCCTATAATCCAGATTTTAATAGAGTAACTGTGATCCATAACTAAATTAATTAGATCAAAATTTTAACATATTCAAGATTCTACAGTAGCTCACAAAATCTCCTCTGCCTTCAGTTCCTACCAGCTTTGCTCTTATTTGTTTTATACTCTGGATAAAATAGTAAAATTACAGGGTCCCTAGCAGGCCACACACTTCAGTGCATTTGTGTGTTTTTTTTTAACCTGGTACTTAGAATGCTCTTTTAGTTCTTTAAGGCTAATCGTAATCCTATTATTCCTTCCAGAATGACCTCAAATACCGCCATCAAACATTACCTTTACTTGAAATAAAAATCGACTAACAAATTATGATTCTTCAGACTTGGATATGGGCAGAAATTTTCTCAAAAAGGAATAAAATGAACCTTGGCACTTTGAGAAAAACGACTGACAGTAATTGTGATAAAATTAGAGCTGTCAAAAGAAAATGACAATTTTGGAATAATTTTTATCTACCATTAGTTTTATAGTTTCCTGATACCTTAAACATTTTTCTGATGAAATTGGTGAGGACATTAATGTTTGTGACTTTTTGATAATGTATAATGAAATATGTCAAAGTTTAGAAGAGCTGCATAAATCAGTAATCTGTTTTCCAAATGACAAATATATGAAGTTACAAAATTACATATGAGTAAAATAGCCATTTAAAGTTTAAGAATAACTAGTGGATTTTAATCTAACAGGGTAAAGAAAGTTGATTAATATGATTTCAGATTCTACATTTCAAATAACTATTAACTTCTTCTTGTCAGGTTTTGGGGTAGGATCAAGGGATATTTATAATTATCTGAAAATTCTCCTCTCCTTTCCTGTGGGAAAACAGATTTTCTTTATACATTTCAACAACAACAAAATAATGCTACAGATTGCAGGAAGAAAAATTTAAGAATTCAACTGTCTTCAATTAAGACATCAAAGAGATGTCCAAGAGTAAAACAGTGTCATTCTTGTCACCAAATTTTTGAATATATGGTTATTTTTCAGGATAACTGCCAGTTTTGTATGTTTTGATGTAGCAAGTAGAAATTTCTCCATGAAAATATTAGTGTCTAAGAAATGCAACTTTATAAACTTAAAATTTATTTTCTGAATACAAGTAAATCATTTGTTTGATAAATAAAAAGTATATATATTCTTGATACTCTCATTTAAATTCAAGGATTTCTTACCTCACTTGGCATCAGGGAAATACAAATCAAAACCACAATGAGATACCACCTCACACCAGTAAGAATGGCTAAAATTAACAAGTCAGGAAATGATAGATGCTGGTGAGGATATGGAGAAAGGGGAACCCTCCTACACTGTTAGTGGGAATGCAAGCTGGTGCAACCACTCTGGAAAACAGCATGGGGGTTCCTCAAAAAGTTGAAAATAAAGCTACCCTATGATGAGCAATTGCCTACTGGGTATTTACCCTAAAGGTACAAACGTAGTGATCCGAAGGGGCACGTGCACCTGAATATTTATAGCAGCAATGTCCATAATAGCCAAACTATGGAAAGAACCTAGATATCCATTAACAGATGAATGGATAAAGAAGATGTGGTATCTATATATACAATGGAATACTATGCAGCCATCAAAAGAAATGAAATCCTGCCATTTGCAACAACATGGATGGAACTAGAGGGTATTATGCTTAGCAAAATAAGTCAATCAGAGAAAGACAACTATCTTATGATCTCCCTGATATGAGGAAGTGGAGATGCAATGGGGGGGATTGGGGTAGGAAAAGAATAAATGAAACAAGATGGGATCAGGAGGGAGACAAACCATAAAAGACTCTTAATGTTACAAAACAAACTGAGGGTTGCCGGGGGGAGGGGTGTCGGTAGAGGGTGGTAGGGTTATGGACATTGGGGAGGGTATGTGCTATGGTGAGTGCTGTGAAGTGTGTAAACCTGGGGATTCACAGACCTGTAACCCTGGGGCTAATAATACATTATATGTTTATAAAAAAATTTTTAAAAAAGGAAAAAAAAAACAATAAAAAAAAGAAAAAAAATTCAAGGATTTCTTTATAGTTTTTTTTTTTTTTAAAGATTTTATTATTTGAGGGGGGTGCCTGGGTGGCTCAGTGGGTTAAAGCCTCTGTCTGCGGCTCAGGTCATGATCCCAGGGTCCTGGGATCGGGCCCCGCATTGGGCTCTCTGCTCAGCAGGGAGCCTGCTTCCTCTTCTCTCTCTGCCTGCCCCTGTGTCTACTTGTGATCTCTATCTGTCAAATAAATAAATAAATAATCTTTAAAAAAATATTTTATTATTTGACAGAGAGAGCACAGTGAGAGAGGAAACACAAGCAGGGGAGAGTGGGAGAGGGAGGACAAGGCTTTCCCCTGAGCAGGGAGCCCTATACAGGGCTGGATCCCAAGACTCTGGGATCATGATCTGAGCTGAAGGCAGACGCTTAATGACTGAGCCACCCAGGTGCCCTATGATTATAGTTTTAATTCAAATTGTTTTACACCCTTTCTTCCCACCTAAATTTGGTGAAAAAAGGGAGAGTGGAAATGGGCTATGCAAGTACTACAACTCAAGCATAAGGGAGTGTTAACTTTTCAACCTTGACCTCAGACTTAGGCCACTTCCTATACCCTATAGGCAGTACTGTATCATCTGATGCCCTGCATAGATGGGACTTGACGTTCTCTGAAAGGTGCATGGTTGGTGCTGGAAATAAGTACTGTAATATGATAGGGAAAGAGAGATGAAATTCTGAAATATTATCATCACCATAATGTTTTATGTATAAACTCTCCATCTTGTTTCTCCAGGTTTTTTGGTTTTGTTTTGTTTTGTTTTGTTTTGTTTTAGATAGAGAGAGATCACAAGTAGGCAGAGAGGCAGGCAGAGAGAGAAGGAGAAGCAGGCTCCCCACTGAGCAGAGAGCCCGATGCAGGGCTCCATCCCAGGACCCCGAGATCATGACCTGGGCCGAAGGCAGAGGTTTAACCCACTGAGTCACCCAAGTGCCCCTCCCCATGTCTGTTTTATAAACTTAGTATGTTGGAGAGATGTTCTCTTGTCAGTAAATATTCCTCTAAATTATAATTTTTAAAGGTTGAATTATATTTCATCCTGAGGACATATTATACTTTATTGAATATTTAAATGTTTCCAATTTATTATTATTATAAATAATAAGCTTAAATAAAAATCTTTTCACCTGTTCACCCAAATATTTGTATCCATTCATGATTATTTGCTTAGAACAAATTCCTTATAAGGGAATTCTTACCTAAAGATGATCTATGTTATTAAAATGTTGGGATTTTTTCCCCCAAAGTTATTCTCTAGAATAGTTGTACAAATTTACATTCCAAGAACTATAGGAGTGAACGTTATTTCATATATGAAATGGTCATCTAGATATCTTTTGAAAATATCCTATATACATTTATTATCTATTTTATTATTTGCATGTTAAGGTCCTTTGTCATTGCTTTAATTGTTTGTACTATAGTTCAGTGATGTAAATAATGCCTATTTGTTCTTACTTCGGGTTGCATTTTAATTGTCCATCATTTTATTTTTAAATTTTGTCTATGAATCTTTTATGATTGCCTTTTTAAAACAGCAAATGCCAGATTTCTATTTTTTGTTAAATTTCAATATTTTAAAAACTAGTATCTAGTTTTTTTATAACTCATATACTCTTTGCTCTCTGTTTTTAAATTTTTTTGTTAAGCTTTTCCCCTTCTTGTCTTTTGCTATTTAGACCATATTTTCTTTGCACTTTTCTTTAGTATTATGGGTACTTTATTTTTCTCAGAGGTACTGAGGTTTAACTGACAAACAGAACTATAAGGTATTTAAAGTGTACCATCTGATGACTGATCTATGTATACATCGTGAAAGGATTCCTTCCACTGAGTTAACTAACAAATTCATCATGTTTTTACCTTCTTTTCTTTTCCCTTTCTTTACCTTCTTCCTTCCTTCTCTCCTCCCTTCCTTCCTTCCTTCCTTCCTTCCTTCCTTTTTTGTGAGGATATTTAGATTCTACTCAACAGATTTCAATTATACAACACAGTGGTATCAACTATAGTTGCCATGCTCTACATCACATCCTTAGACCTTATTCATTTTCTAACTGAAACTTGTATCCTTTCACGAGGCTGTTCCTATTTCTTCCATCCCCAGCCCTTGGCACCCATTTTTCTACTCTACTTCAATGTCAGATTTATTTTTTTCCAGATTCTACACACAAATGATATCATGCAGTATTTGTTTTTCTCTGTCTGGTTTATTTCACTGCATAATGCCTTCTAGGGTTCATCTATATTGTCTCAAATAACAGAATTTCCTTCTTTTTTAAGGCTGAATAATATTTCATTGTATATATCCATCTCATTTTCTTGTTAGATTTTCATCTACTAATGTCACTTAGATCAATTCCATAAATGGGCTATTGTGAACAATGCTGCAATGAACATGGTACTACAGATATCTTTTTGAGATAATGGTTTTATACCCTTTAGATATATACCCAGAAATGGGATTGCTGGATCATATGGCAGTTTTATTTTTAATTTCTTGAGGAACTTCTATACTGTTTTCCAAAGTGGCTGCAGCAGTTCACATTCTCAACAAAAGCACACAGGAGTTTCTTTTTCTCCACATCCTTGCCAGCATTTATTATCTCTTGTCTTTTTGAAAATAGCTACCTTAACGAATATGAGGCAATATCTCAGGGTAGTTTTGATTTGTATTTCTCTGACGATTAGTGATGTTATACATTTTTACATGTACTTATTGTCCATTTATATGTCTTCCTTGGAAAAATGTCTATTCGGGTCTTTTGCCCAATTTTTTTCAAGTTTTTACTTAAATTCCAGTTAGTTAACATATAGTGTAATATTAGTCTTAAGAGTAGAATTTGGTGATTCATCACTTACATACAACACCTAGTGTTCATCATTATGTGTGCCCTCCTTATCCTTTGCACAATTTTTAATTGGGTTACTTGGGTTTTTTTGGTACTGTATTGTGTGAGTTATTTGTAGTTTTTGGATATTAACCCTATGTCAGATATGTGGTTCACAAATATTTTTCTCCCATTTCATAAGCTGCCTTTTCATTTTATTGATGGTTCTCTTTGCTGTGCAGAAACTTTTTGGTTTATTGTAGTCCCACTTGTTTGTTTTTGGCTTTGTTGATTGTGCTTTTGGTGACCAAAAAAAAAAAAAATCTTGCCAAGACCAATGTCAAGGAGCTAACTCCTTATGTTTTCTTCTAGAAGTTTTATGGTTTCAGGACTTAATTTCAAGTCTTTAATCTATTTTGACTTGATTTGTGTGTGTCTTGTAAGATAGGGGTCCAGTTTCATTCTTTTTTGCACATGGCTGTCCAATTTTCCCATTACCATTTAATGAAGAGATTATCATTTCTTCATTGTATATTCTTCATTCCGTTGCCAAAAATAACTGAACATACATGAATGGGTTTATTTCTGGGCTCACTATTCTGTTCCATTGTTCTAGGTGTCTATTTTTATACTAATACCACGCTGCTTTTGTTACTATAGTTTTGTAATATAGTGTGAAATCAGAAAGTTGTGATGCTTCCTGCTTTGTTCTTCTTTCTTGAGATTGCTTTGATTACTCAAGGTCTTCTGTGGTTCTATAATATGGATACTTTAGATCGACTTCTTATGGAAGTTGTGGTTATGTTTCAGTTATTAAAATATATTTTAATCACTGCAAAAATATCTACTTTGCAGCTATTTCCTAATTAGAGTAATAACACTAGAATTTTTCTCTGTTGTTGCATTCTGTCAGGAAAGAACGATTTGGATGAGTTTTTGGCTTGAAAGAACGATTTTGGATGAGTTAGGTTAGCATGACAATTTCAAAAACAGAGTCAAAATTAAAAGAGCTCAATGAAGCCCCACATACACATCATCCTAATTCAAGTAATACTGCTTATAGCTGTGGTACCTATCCTTTTTAATCTAAAAATATTTTAAACCAATGTTTTTTTAACACTGTGTCAATAATAAAAATAAACTATGTAATATCTTCTATAAAATGACAATTTTGCTCAGTTTTATTTTCTTTCTTATCTCCCTCTAATTTTTTCCAAGTTTTTGCCAAGGTATGCATATTAATATTGTTATTGTATTTCTATTATACATAAAATAATGTAAGAATCTTTTGGACATACGTAGTATTGTATAATCTCCAAAAACAATTATTTAGACTTAATTCTATGTTTCTTGTTTTTTTGGTACACCACAATTTTTTTTCATTCTATTATTTTCCATACTCTTTTGGGTCATTCTCCAATCTATTACAGCATGTATTTGAGTCATCATTCCCAGAAAAGTATGTGGGTAGCATCCTTCCTAAGCTTTGCATGTGTAATAATGTCCATCAGCTTGCTTTCACAGTGATTTTGGCTGAATTTGGCATAGAATTTTGCCAAGCATTTGAAGACATGACTCCATTGTTTTCTGGCAGTTAAACTATTTCTGTGTCTGATACTTGTGGTATTTTTAAAAGTTGGTCTTATAATTTAAAACTCATGAGGTTAGGTATAGATGATATCTTTATTTATTCTATTTTCCCTGAAACTTGACAATCTCTTGTACTCTTAGTATTGTTTTTCTACAATGCAAAAAAAACACCTTTCTTTGATTGTTTCTTTAACATTTGCTTCTGATTTATCAATTCTGTTATCTTTTCTTAATTTCTGTTTTATATATGCAAATCCTTTTGTCTGTCATCCATCTATCTTAATTTTCCACATTTTTTCCTATACTTCATGTTGTGGGAGGCTGGATCTTGACTTTGATTTCATATATCCTATTTTCTAAAATGTCAGGTGTTTTCTGCCATTGTGATTACAGTGTTAACTTAGCGACCGTGTTTTCATTTCCACACAACTTTCTCTGACATTGGATTTTTATCTTCACGTCTGCGAGCTCTAGTTTCATAGTTTTACCTTCTTCAAATTTGCTTGAGGATCTCACTCTTCTAAAATAGAAAATATTGATAAGATACTACTGAGTTCCATATAATTTTCCTTTGTATGCAAAATATTACTGTGAGAGGAGGTAGAATGGGAAGTAAAGTGGTAGATTCTGTGACTTTTTAAAATATCTACCTCTTTATCTATCATCTCTCTCTCCCTCTCTCTCTCTCAAGTAGGCTCCATGCTGGGCTTGAACACACAACCCTGAGATCAAGACCTGAGCTGAGATCAAGAGTTGAGTGCTTTACCAACTGAGTCACCCAGGGACCCCAGTTTCTATGATGTTTGAAATCCACTCATAATAGTTTCAGTAATTTAGGAGGAATTCTTCGGTTTCAGCTAGAAGGGCCTTGCCATTCTCCACACTTTAGCGTGGGCAAAGGTGTTTCTCTGTATTTATGCTTCCTTTCAATGCCCCGTCTGTGAGCTGGTTGTTGTATTCTTATAATCTCATCCACAGAGAAAGTAGCATTTTGGTGACATTTGTGTGACTGTTTTTGACATTTTCCTCTAAAGTCCTTGCTATTCCTTCAGGATATTTCAATCCATCCATGCACAATGCATTAGTCTTCCAACACCTGTCACCAGGGATATATAGTGGTCTCCAATATCTCTTTCTGTATATTATAATGTACAGTAATTTCAGACTGGATGTTGACATGCTCTTACTCCACTGAGACTGGTGGCATTTGCATAATCCTGTCCCTATTTTCCCACCTCCACCACGTTTGGATGGGAGGAAAGGAATGAAAATAATTTAGTGTTAAATTCAAAATCATTTTAAAATCTCTCTAAATATTGATTGCATCACACAACTCCCCTGACTCAAAAGCTGTCAGTGGACCCAAAATGTCTATGGGATAAAATGGAAACATTGCAATTTCTCATCCAAAGTTGGTCATAGTACACTTTTTAAATAGTTTTTCCAGTCTCAGCTCGTATATCTCTTCAACTCAGTTTTTGCTCCAATGGGATTATTTCCTCATTTTTTCCAAATAAGCCATACTCAATTCTACCTGCACGCTTTCTCTCACACTATATCATTGGTCTGGAATGCCTTATAGGTTGTAGGTAAATTCTCTCCACTATTTTATTCCTAGTTCAAGAATTACCTTTTTTTTTTTTAATTGCTTTCAAAGTTTATGTAACTTTTTTTTCCTGTGTGACTTGGGTTAGTAATCACATGATGTCAAATATTTTATCATACATTCAATAAGGAGTTGTCCCCCATTACACTTAGATATTACCTAGATAAGTGGCACTTAGCATTAATAGTTTTGATCTTCATTTTACCTCCAACATAACTTATATTACAGTATTTAACAAATAGTTGCTGTATAAATATATGAAGAAAGAGAGAAAACAAAACAAAAAACCTAGTAATTCATTTTCATTTTAAGGTACTTTGCACATTTTTGGGAAAGAGACTGAAACTCTCATTGAAAAGTTAAAGTGAGTTAAAGAGATTTTAATCAATAGCTTTCATAATAAAGTTAAAAATGTTGTAAAAGAAAATTAAAACACTTGACAGGGTATTTAGAACAACCTTCAATGAT
This sequence comes from Taxidea taxus jeffersonii, assembly GCA_003697995.1. Classification (NCBI taxonomy): domain Eukaryota; kingdom Metazoa; phylum Chordata; class Mammalia; order Carnivora; family Mustelidae; genus Taxidea; species Taxidea taxus. The sequence goes on along the minus strand of ML102433.1, from coordinate 34,947 downwards.
ATCATTTCTAGGGAGATATAACTGTCTCTTCAGGAAGGCAAAATAATCAAGTGGGCTTTGAAGTAAGTTAATTCTGGGTTCAACTCTCACTCTGCCACTGTCTAATGAAGTCCTTTTGGGTAGGTTTCTAATTCCACTTTACTCCATTTCTTCATCCACAAATGGAAATAATAATGGCCCATTACATCCCTAATATCAGGAATTGAATGGAAAATAATATTTAAAATATCTCTAGAAGTGCAGTGTCCATTACATTATACTCATTTCAGAAAATAATAAAAATGCTATTTATTAGGTTTCTATCTCCTTAAAATATATTAATTCATCTCTCTAATTCTCACTCAATCTGATGAAGTTGAGTAGTACTATTACCTCAATTAAAGATGAGGAAACAGATAAGTTATTTTTCCAGATCATTTAGTTAAAAAACAAAAACAGAAAACAAGTCAGCATGAGACAATTCATGTTGTAACATCCAGAGCACACATTCTTGACTACTAGGCTATACTGCCACATGGATGGACAAGGATTATTGATCTCTATTCTTATTCATCTTTACTCACAATGCAAATCAGATCTCATGTGAGATACTTGCCCTCTTTGAGGAGCTAGTGTAAGCTTGTTGGGATATTAATGGAAAGTGATAATCCTCTGTTTTCCATGAGATATGAACACGAGATAGGACAGATTTAAGAAAATATGACATTACTACAGAAAGTCATGAAATATCTTTTCTGGAGATATTCACCAATATTATTAGGAATGCTTAAGGTATTTTGGGATGAAATTTACTACATTTCACAGTCTCCTTTGAGCCCTATATTCATATAATCTGATCTAAATCTACTGATGTATGATACAGATAAGTTTCCCTATGTATGGTAAGAATCAATATTTTAAAATTAGGCTTCTATTTGTTTTTATATTTTTTAGAAAAAATTTTTAAAAATTATTACATACCAATTTAAATGAGAGCATACTTTCTTATAGTTAATGAGGGAAATTCACTCCAACAAAGTTTAAAACATCTAATTTTCCAAGCCTTTTGCGGCTTAACACATTCTGCACATTTTAAAGTAATTAAATGATCATCTTAGAACATTTATAGCACAGACACACTGAGAGACATAGAAGCAGTAACAGGGAAGGTAAGAAGAAGGAAGTGACAGGATAGCAGTAGAAGAACAGCTGAGTAGGCTTAAGACACTGCTGAATATGTATATTTCTTAGCCTCAGAATCCTTATCGGAACATGATGACAATTCTAAAGGCAGCTCCCAGGATCAGACTTTTGGATGTGGGTGGCGTGAACATGTAGGAGTGTGTGAATGTTTTTTCCTGGCTGGACAGATATTTTTCCTCTGCTGCCAAAGCAATGTTGTGTGTATGAAAGATGAACTCCCTGTTCCTATTGCTGTTACATGCACCAGGAAGTGGTAGGAAAACACTGGAATCCAACTTTCTTTTGGAAAACCAGACCAACTCGTGGAAAGAAGCCTCCAAAAACAGACTTAATCCTTGTGCAGATAATCATTCTTTTGAGGTTTGCATATCAGTTATTTAAATATCCTGCAACTGAGGTAAGGAGATAACACATTATAAAAATAGAACTGCAGTGGCCTTAAAGCCTTGCATCAAGTCTTGTGATATTGTCATATAACCAATGATAAGAAAATGATGCAGGGTGATAGCCAATCAACTTCCTCAATGCAAAGAGAATTATCACAATTTTCACTTGTGAGGCCATTCCTACATTTTCATACCTTTCAGTAATGACAGTTTTCTTTACAAATAGTGAGCACAGACACATATGGGTATGAAAAGAGAGGAAAGAAGTGAAAAAAAATTTATTAAGTAGGTTAGCCTTAGGCAGATAGAAGATACTCAATGAATAATAGTCTCTTCCCCTTTCCAAAAATCCAATAGCCCTTGAATATTGACATCATGCCTATTTTCTAGAAAGGAAACTGAAGCCTAACTATTTATTTTTTTTTAAGATTTTATTTTATTTATTTGACAGAGAGAGATCACAAGTAGGCAGAGAGGCAGGTAGAGAGAGAGAGGAGGAAGCAGGCTCCCTGCTGAGCAGAGAGCCCGATGCGGGGCTTGATCCCAGGACCCTGGGATCATGACCTGAGCCGAAGGCAGAAGTTTTAACCCACTGAGCCACCCAGGTGCCCCGAAGCCTAACTCCTTATAATTGATGGAGATGGACTTGGTTTGTTTGAGCACAAATGTTAATGTAAGCTTTCCGTAGCATCAGGATCTTCTTCAGATTATACTGGCTTTCCCACAACTATAGAAAATATGCCTTTTCCCCCTCTGTGTAACTGGTGTAGTTTCTCAAGATGTCTGATTTAAAGGACATTCTCTCATGAGGCACTGTAATGTAGTGCTTAAAAGTTGGGCCTCTGGACTTAGTCTGGATTTCTTTATTTCTTTATTTATTTATTTATTTATTTTTGGTCTGGATTTAAAGACAATCTGTTGACTACTATTGTGTAACCTTAGAAGTTTCTTTAAAAAAAAATCTTGTGTTCAGAACAGTGAAAGGACACTTAGTAAGAACTAAGAAGATCTGAATAAAGTGTGGGCTTTAGTTAAGAATAATGTATTGATATTGGTTCCTTAATTGTAACCATATTAATGTAATATATTAATTATAATGTTAACAATACTTCTGGGTAGGGAATTTATAGGAACTCTCTGTACCATCTTTGCAATTTTGGTTCTAAAAAGTAAAAATTTGGGGCGCCTGGGTGGCTCAGTGGGTTAAAGCCTCTGTTTTCAGCTGGGGTCATGATCCCAGGGTCCTGGGATGGAGCCCCACATCGGGCTCTCTGCTCAGTGGGGAGCCTGCTTCCCTTCCTCTCTCTCTGCCTGCCTCTCTGCCTGCTTGTGATCTCTGTCAAATAAATAAATAAAATCTTAAAAAAAATAAAAATAAAAAGTAAAAATTCATTTAAAAATATTGTGCTTGGAGTACCTCACTGGCTCAGTCGGTAGAGCATGCCTCTCTTGATCTTGGGGTTGTGAGCCTGAGCCCCATGTTGGGTGTAAGAATTACTTAAAGGAATACTGTGTTTTAGTGTACTCCTGGTTTTCTTAGGAAAATTTGAAGAATTAATAAATACACAGTACTTAGTTCCTGGTAAATATGAATATGCAAACAAGTGTTAGCTATTCTGAGGCATTCTTAGGAAAGGGAGAGGTTTGGGCTGAGAAGGAAACTCCCTTTTTAAAAAATTGTTTTTTAAAGATTTTATCTATTATTTGAGAAAGAGAGAGAGAGAGAGCTGGGGGGGGGGCAGAGTAGAGGGAGAAGCAGATTCCCCCTGAGCAGGGAGCAGGATGTGGAACTCGATCCCAGGACCCTGGGATCATGACCTGAGCAGAAGGCAGACGCTCAACCTACTGAGCCACCCAGGCACCCTGGAAACTCCTTTTATTGGAAATCTACTCAAAGTGTGCAAAGAAACAGTAGGCATTCTCAAGGGTTCTTACCTTTCTATGCACCCAAAGTTTGTTTTGCAAAGGTCTTATCAGGGATATCCTTCCTAAGAACAGGAAGTATCCCTAGACTTTCTAAGACAAGTTTGTCGGCCTGCTTTTCTCCAACCAGTTCCCAGTTCCAAAGAAAGGTCAGGTGAGACTGAAGAGAAACACAAGGAGAGAAATTAAATGCAGCACTGAAGAGAAGCAGATTAATCCCATATACAAGTTAAATACATTTAGCTGAAGGTTCACTGTGGCTCTGGGGGCCTGAACTACGAGACTCACTATTGGAAGCTCAATATCCTTCTGCCCAAGTTTGCCAGTCACTAGTGGCCTGTCACCAAATTCCCCCATTCCTCAATATTTGGCTGGCCTGCCTTCTGTTGCAACCTTTTTTACATACAATGAAAAATTCTATGTGGTGTCAAAGAAAGAAAGCATATGTGAAAAGATAGCACTTTCATTAGTAAATGAAAGTCGGTGTCAGATGAAAGGAATTCATGACTAAAGTGACTATCTGTGAATCAGCTTGAGAAAGCTCACCACTTGGTTGACATCCTGCACATCAGAAATTTTAGGGGCAAATTTCCCCTGTTCCCTTCTTAACATAGTATTTGTTTCATTTTCCAATGCAAAATTAGATCACAAAACAGTGAGACCCTAACTTTTCCCTATCAGTGAAGTTATATCAGTGTTTCCTAATCTCGAATACATGTATGCAAACCTCCCAGGAAGTCTTGTTAAAAGACACATTATAATTCATTGGTTCTCACATTAAGGCTGAGATTCTGCACTTCTGACAAGCTTCTAAAACTCTGAACTCCACTTTGTTGAGTAAAATTATGAAGGATTAACCTGAGATACATTTGGGCCCGCACATGACTTTTGAGCTCAGTTAAGGACCAGCAGCCTATCACTAGGAAAATAAACCCCCAGGCAAACTCAAAAGACACATATGTGCCTTTCCTTCTTTTTTAATAGGAATGATTGTGGAGCTCAATAATTCTCAACCCTGGCAGTACCAGGGGAACAGACACAAATTGTCCCTATGTCATCCACAGAGATTTTGATTTAATTGGTCTGGTGCAGGCCTGGGGATTAGTAATTTTTAAAGCTTGCCAGATGACTCAGTCATGCAACCGAGATTGAGAACCATTATGGAACTGACATCACCTTAACTAATGCCTTTCCACTTAAGCTTATTTGTTGGTTAGCTTTCCTCTATCCCCCAAGTGCTGCTAAAATCTGAAGCAAAACAAAGTAAGTGGCCACCAGCTTCTAGGATTCTGAAATCAAATATGTTTGAGAAATGCTGTATCGTTCTCTTCCCTTCCTCACAAATTCACTGTGCATATTTCAAGGCCACATAGACCATTAGAATTTCTGTTGAATCTGAGTGGACTACTTGAACTCTGTGGCTGATACAAGGTGGACTTTGGGCAAACATCTGTGTAGGCTTGACACGTCTATCTAGTGTGTTTAAAACCTGTCCTATCAAAAACCAACCGGTCTCTGGAGATGACACTGAGAATAATGTGGATGACAGAATCTCCCTGGCCTAATTAAAGGACAGGGGTAGCAAGGTAATATCTGTGTATCAAACATTAATGATACGGTGTTTAAATAGTGCAATCACAGCTCTTGGCTCTCCTGCCTGCCTATCAGAAAATAAATTTTAAAGATGTTACAAGTAGTAGGGACAGACCTTGCCTTTCCTTGGATCCATGCAAGGATATAGAAGTGATGTCTACTGTACTCAGCACAGGATTCTGAGTACAATCAGGACGGACTGCTGACAGATTTCTCCTTCACTCCACCCTTGGAGACAGGCCAGAAGCTAGGCTTCAAAGTATATCTAAGTGAAAGTTCATTTCAGCTTTATCAACAAACATGAGTGCAGCCAAGTAATTCTGAATTACCCTTATATAAACAATGTTTATCTGTTATTTCCCTTGGAAAATAACTATTGTGTTTTTTTAATAAGCCAATAAAATATTGTTTTTCTTTGTGATTCCTGACATGTTTTTTATACAAATTCCACCATTAAAACCTACTTTTGAAGGTTCCCAAGATTTGAAAAACATTTAGTGTTTGGCCCATGAATGAGTGGGCAAACACAATAAGGAACACTCAGTATCACTGAATATTCACAAGTGTCATGATGGTAAATATTACCACGAAGCATTTCCCCCCTCTTCAAATTTTAGTTTCCTTATCAGTAAAAGGGGGCAAATGCCACCTACCTTAGAGGATAATGAGGATTAAGTGAGAAAATATGCACTATATTTAATACCTTGTAAAACCTTCTTCTGTTAATGGTTAGCTGCATGGAGCACAATTACACTCGAATAAAGTCCGTGCTGTCCTACACCGAGTCTGTACCTGACCCAATGGTGGAGATTATAGGCGAGTGAAAAAGAAACGTATCTTGCAGTTAAGGTTAGTCCAGGACACTTTTTGGTCTGCACCAAATTCAAGCGAATACACCTTTCAACTTTGTGTACTCTCCAATTCATTGCAATTCATTTTGCAAAGAGGCACAAATGGTTGCATTTACATCTCCTTTTTGGCCTTTGATTTTTACAATCGATGCTTCCCAAACTTGCTCTTAGGAAGCCTGAACACTTTTGCAGAGGTACTGAGCAAGGATGAGGAGGAATGAGTATGGCTTTGGACAGGAGTTTTCTCCTCCCAGCTTTACTCCTACTCATTACAGTTACATCTCTCCGGGAAGACACCAAAGAAGGAAAGAGTTCTACAGCTAAAATAAATGTGATAGCTGCTGCTACAGGAAAATTTCAGGAGATCGAACACTGCTTACTATTTGAACCTATCTCATTCCTCAATCAACAAAATAACAAAGGAATGCATAACTTCCTATTTTCCTACCAACCCTATTAATATTTCTTCAAAGTGGTATGTTAAATGGCAGTGTATATTAAATTTCATTTCCACATTGACTTCTTATGTGATTTCAGATCTTTATCCTACTAAAAATTGTTTTCCTCCCCTCCTATCTCATTGAGATGTCTAATCAACAAAAATGCCCTTATTTGGTTAAAATATATTATGCAACATCTCATTTTACTGTTATATACTACTCAAGCCATCATTCTGGACATTCAACAGTTAAAAGTGTGCAGAAATCAAATCAAGAACAGAAATGGCCACGTGGCTACACTTTCAGGGGGTGTGCAAGGGGTCTCTACTATGTGCTCTGAAGTTTCCTTTAAACTGCTGTTCAGTTTTTGAAGATATTTGCTGATCTTTGCATAGCAGCTTTTGTGTATTTCCTGGCAAGATAATTTCAAATATAAAGAGAGAAGCACCAGATAAACAAATCAAATTACAGTAACACTTCATTAAATGCAAGGATATGAAAGTTCATCCAATAGATATGAATACAACAGACTGATCTATTAAGTATGTTTTAAGACTACCACTTAAATATAAAATTCAAAAATTGTTAGTGCTATAAAAGATTTTTTTTTTAAAGAATTCACCTATTAAGTAAATTTGACTCAGACCAGTGTACTTATTTGAACTGAATTCATATTTGGATTGATAATCATAGGTGAAAAATACCATATTTTCTGTCAAGTTAATCCAAGTACACTTGAGGAAAGGCAGAATTTATTTCTCTTTCATTAAAACCAAAGAAGAGAGAATAATTTTCTTTTCTTTCCTTTTTCTTTTCTTTTTGTTTAAATCACCTCATTTGTTTAAATGCACCTAGAGAGCATTAAGGCTTGCAAGAGATGAATTATAACAGCTATGCCATGGAATAAACTATACATCTCATAAGGGTGTCCTAAATGACCTCTTCTGTAACCCTAAGGTCACCAAATAAATGACAGAAATTTTGAAGCCCCTATTCTCCTTTGCTAAAGTTTGTTTTAAAATATAAATTGGCAGTGCCCACTTTGAAAGTGGTATGTGCAGGCTCATCAAAGTATACGTAAGAGAATATCTATTTTGGCATCTTTTTTAGTGGTAGGGATTTGGAGGCCATCTGGGACTCCATCCTGGCGGAATGGATGGCAATACATGGAGGTTATACAAGCTGGAGAATTGTGAGGCAGTTTGAGGTTGTGGGTTAGATTGCAACATAAATTGACCTTAAAGACATAGTTCTCAGTGGAAAGTACAGAAAAGAATGTGATAGGTAAACTAAAGATATGTGCACCTTAAAAAAAATACATATTGTGGGGCTCCCGGGTGGCTCAATTGGTAAGCACCTGACTTTAGGCTTCAGCTCAGGTCATGATCCCAGAGTTGTGAGACTGAGCCCTGCAATGGGGCTCTGTGCTCAGTGGGGGGGGGTCTGCTTGAGATTCTCTCTCTCCCTCTCTCTTGCCCCTCCCCACCCTCTCTTAAATAAATAAAGCATCAAGCAAAACCCCCAAAACTCCAAAACATATATTTTGCAAAAGTAAGCATATACAAACAACAACAACAACAACAGCAACAAACCATGGATTGACTGAAAAGTAAGATTATTTCAATTCTGCACAACCACAGGCCACTTAAAAAAAAGTATATGATGTTAGCTCTCCATCACATCTTACTTAAGAAATACAAAGAAAAGAAATAGACAACTTAGCACTTCATTGCCCCTTTTTGCTTTTCTTACACATGATTTTTTTTTTAAAAGAATTAACACTGAACACTTATAGGAGACATGAAAAAGTGATGGTTGGGAAGCACCCTTGAAGTTCCTTTAAATTAATCATGCTTCTGATATTAAAATTCTCTTTATAACAATCCCTCCAGGTGCCTGACAAGTCAACACAAGAATTGCACCGGGAAGCCTCTGTGTCTTTTGAAGGAGCATACTGCTTTGGAGTGTACAAAGTTAATCCCTTAACAGCAAAACCTACAGGAGCATGAATGAGAACAAACTCTTTGTCCACAATTTAATTCTTCTTAGGTTATAAAGCAGTATCTTCTCAAAGTTGAGGAAATGAACATTGCCATTAGTATCAAATGATAGAAAGAGACAGTTGTTTAAAATGCAGATTCTTGGACATTACCCCAGACCTAATGAATTAGAATCTCTGAGTCTAAAACTTTTGATTTTTTTTTAAAAGATTTTATTTATTTATTTGACAGAGAGAGATCATAAGTAGGCAGAGAGGCAGGCAGAGAGAGAGGGGGAAGCAGGCTCCCTGCTGAGCAGAGAGCCTGATGCAGGGCTCGATCCCAGGACTCTGGGATCATGACCTGAGCTGAAGGCAGAGGCTTAACCCACTGAGCCATCCAGGTGCCCCTAAGACTTGATTTTTAACAAGACTCCACCCCCCATATCCACTAAGTGATTCTTATGCTTATGGAAGTTTAAGACCTACTTGTACAAAGAAGCAACATTAAAGTAAAATTCACTCTATGCATGTTCTTATTCATAAAAAGAAATATTTAAGATGTTCTGGGGATAAGCTATTTTATATTTTTCCTACATATGAAATTCACACTTCATCTTTCTCTTCATTCATTGCTCTAAGACTCTGGATTCACCATTAAATTTAAAACAGAGGAAACAGAAATCTATTAGCATATTTTAAATTTATGGGTTTTTGTTATTATTGAAGAAGCCCAAGCCATCACGAAAAAAACTTGGAACATTATTACAATGATGTCCCTCAATTATAACAACAAAGAATTATTCCATTAGTAAATATTCCTGTACTTATCCAATTCAAAAAATCCTTTTTCAATACTGCTGAAGAAAAAGGAACAAACATTCATTCACTGGCAAAGCTGAAAGAAAGCATTAGGATAAAATATTAAGATCTGGCCCTGAAGTTATATTTATCACATATGTATATCTATTTTACTAAGAGGATTTAGGTAAGAACAACACTATTTTGAAATGTAAGTTCTGAAGCCAAAATTCATTGCCCTGGGCGGATGAGAGGACTCCTCTCCCTCTTGCTATTCTTACATCTTCAAAATCTGAAAATTTATATTTCTGCTGAGGAAATAAAAAAGTCATAGAAAAAAAAAACTTTTTCTAGCCACATTCAGTTGAAATGTAGAGCATCTCCAGGCATACAGTGATCAGGTAATTATGGTCTTGTAAGGCTGTTATCTTCCTCACTGATTCGACTTTGCAAATTTTGGAATTCTGGCAATGAGGCCAGGGCTTGAGACTTGTAGCATTTTTCCGTATTTTCTCTCTCCAAAAACTCAAAGAAAAGTCCTGGTACTGCCAACACACATACATTGAGTACACATGCGTGCATGTGTAAGTAGGCACGTGCTCGCATACTTGTGTGTGTGCACACACGCACACATGCACACCCTATCCCTCTAAGAAGAATCTGGTCCTTTGGTGCACTATAAAGAATACTAAGGGCCAAACCTTTTAGGGCTGGAAAATAACTAATGTTCTTGCCAGTGAGTTAAAGCTGCAGTATCCCCTTTGTCATAGCCAAATTTATGACATGGATCAAAAACTATAAAAAGCTATGTTGCATCCTGCCATTAAGGAGAATTAATATTTTCAGTGGTATGTTAACCAACGTTTCTCCAGTGTCTCTTGTTAAAAGCAGATTGTTGACTTTTCATCATGGTGTGCCAAACATTTTCATTGAAACCCTAACAAGACTTTCATCTTAGAACCATTATTTCTTAATGGACTTGGATAAGGGCAACGTAAAAGAATGGCTTTGCTTTGCAGCATTGCCGCGTGCAGCAATGGCTCGTCATTAGCGCGTTGGGCCTTGCTGAATCATTACACATGTAGCCATTTAGGGCATTTCCAGTGTAACTTAATTTTTTTCCTTGAAGCACACTTCATGTGCTTCATGTTTAATCTTATGCAAAAGCAGCATGAAACCCCCCATCTTCATGTATCGTTATTATGATTCTTTCTACTTGGCTATCCAGTAAAACTATAATAAATGAGATCATTTTTACACACATACATACACATACACACACAGTTGTGTTTGCTTTGTACTTTTTACTGAGGGTATCTATCTGTGGGGTTTTCTTCTGTGTTTAGGGAATCAAGGGATCATTTAAAAAACCCTGAGCCCCAATAATTTAGCAATAAACTGCATGCCATCAGCTGTTCAGAATCTCCAAATATATCTATATACTTGTATATCATTGTCTTGATCTTGTGAATTGGAGCCAACTGTACCATGGCAAAAGAAGCCTGTAGGCTAGAAGACAAAAGGTGCCATGAGTAGAATGTGTCTTCTTTCTGGACCCTTCCAGTCAGCTGAGTTTTGAAATACATAATGTAAAAAAGATATGATAGAGCCAGTAGGCTGATGCTGACAGACTCTAATTTGCCCAATAATCTTTCATTTCTCTCAAATACATATTTAGAGTCAAGGACAATTACACACAGAGATGGAAAATGTGGCGTTTGGCTTGTGTTCTCTCTTGAATGTGTTGGCCTATATCTCTATAGAGTGTTTTATGATGTGGTTGATCAAATTGCAAGGTATGACTGTAAACCACACCACTGACTCAAAAACCAGCAAGCTAGGAGTCACCTGAAGTTAGCTATCAAAGTCAGATAAACTTCTGAAATCCAAGAAAGCATGGAAGACGGCTGTTTATCCAATAAATAATACTTAATTCTAGAATCTAGATTTTATAGAATTTAATATGCCTCCCAGGAAGTTTTATGATTTGGAAAACTGCATGAATTAAATACATATTACAAAACCCTCTATTTGGACTGTAAGTATAGCCATTCAATTTTTATTCCTAGGAAACAAAAGTCATTCTGCTTCCTCTAAACTTATTTCAACTCAGGTGTTTTTGACTGCCAGTAACATTTGCAAAACCAAAGTGCATTAAATAAGGAAAGCTATCAATATAGTCCACGTAAGCAATCCAGAGGTAGCCCATCCCAGGTGGGAAATTGAATAGCTCAAGTGTGCAGGGCCATGGCCAGTACCTCTGCCGTCAGCTTTCCCTCATAATTGCAAGACTGTTCTAGCTCCAAGCATCACTACCACACACAACCACATCCAAGGCGAAGGCGAAACAATTGAGAGTTTCTGTTCACATATCTCTTTCTTTTTTTCAAAGAAAAAACATTTCTCAGAAACTTCTCAGTAAATTCCCCCCCATTTAAAAAATTTATTTATTTTTAGCTAGAAATGGAACACAGATAGGTAAATAAAACTAAAAAATAATTGTTGGAAGGAACCTTGAATGATTAAAGTCTCTGCTGTGTCCAAGCAAGCATGCTAATAAAAAATGAATGGTACAGCTTGGGGAATAATGGGAACAGATGCAGTGATCAACCAGAAAATCAGAACGGAGGCCAGGTGCTACGACCCAGAGCTTATTCAGTCGAGAGCTGGCTGAACTGACTTGTCTTCATTTAGCCTTTCTAAGTGATAAAAGGACTTAAGAGAGCAGGTAACAGAAACCCAGATTGTCTTGTCCTCTGCCAGATTGCAGTTTCCTTGGGGCAAATAGTGTGTTTAACTCAAGGCTGTATCCCTAATATTAAGCATGGAGCTGGAAACTCAAAGGGCACTCAGTATTTGGTGAATTGATCCACAGACAAATGTAGTCAATCACAGAATATCTGGATTTGCTTCATATGAAATTAAGTTCTTTTCCTTCTTACCTTCCATCTGTTAACATTCTCTAACTACATTTTCAATAGTTTCCCATTTCTAAGCCTTCATTTGTCTTTTTATGTAGTAAAACTATAGTTGGTTAGAATATCTTATTAGTGAGGTAATGAAATACCTAACAAGTTTATCATCGGGATTATAGAGTTTGGGTGGTCTGTAACTTTTGAAGGAAAGCAGAATTTGCCACCCTAAAATATTTCTTTTTGGCATAAGAATTATTTTAGGCTGAGTATTTTTAAGCAACAACAGATACAGGAATAGCTCTGGAAACTGAGTAGAAGTTACTCTTTTGTAAAAGACACTTAACATTTATAACGGAAATCTCCATTTGTAAGGGTATCTCTCTCTCTCTGCACTAGGAAGAGAAGGGTAACTCTACACATCTCTAGAAAATTTTATTAATAGAGAAGGTCACAACCTGAAGCTGCACAACAATCACACCCTTATTTACTGTGCTTTTCCTGATAGCCTCCCTTAAGTGGGTCCCCATCCCCCAACATCTTTAGTCTTTAGCTGGGGATGATATTTAAGGCAGTAGCTTAGGCACCTCAGGAAGTTACTCAGTTTTCCTGGGTATTTCCCTGTGTACAGGAGGTATACAGCTAATAAACTTGGTTGTTTTTCTTCTGTTAATCTTTTTTTACAGTGGGTATCTCAGCCAAGAACCTAGATGGGTAGAGGGAGAATTTTTTCTTCCTTCTCTACACTGTATTTTTGAATCAAATAAGTATAACATAAATGTTCCAAAATCAGTATATTCTTCCTGGGCATATTTTGTTTCTACAGTGACGGTAGTTATGAGGTTAGAAATAACAATGAATTTTACAGTTTAGCATAAAGTTTCTGCTTCCTCTTTGGGTGGAGACATGTATCAGCTGGAATTCCCAACTTTATAAAGTCCAAAATAAAAATTATCTTTAAGAAACACCTTGCTTTAGTGTACAAATATAGCATTCCTTAAAATATGGATAAAGGGCTATGATAATGAAAAAGCCCTCAAATTATAAACAAAAGGCTGATTACCAAATTAACCTCTCATTAAATAGGTCCAAAACAAATGTATACTTTAAAAGAAAGTAACTCCACCAAAGGAAAAAAATAATGGGAAAAACAAGACTTTCCAAATGTGATTAAAAAAAAAAAATCTAACCAGACAACACTATTGATACAATATTTGATGTGCTAAAATAATTTTAATTATTTCCGAATTCAAACCTGCTTTCGCTTACTTGAAATTGTTGCATAACTCAAAAGTGCCATTATAATTCAACCCAAATGGTAGGGTACTTCAATGAGCTGGTGGAATTGATTCTGGACATTAAAGAGATGCCGGCAAAGTTATAAATCGCTATTCTAATCGGGAGTGAAGAGGTTAATTCCAAGATTCCACCACAAAACAGACTGGCAGTAATGTTTCCAGGGCGTACCCCCCCACACCCCCACCTCTATCCCTTTCTCTCTCTCTCTCTCTCTCTCTTTTTTCTCAGTAGGGGTTTGGAGAAGAGGTTTGGAAGGGAAGGAGAGGGCTGGTTCCAGGCCCCCTGCATTCCCCAGAGCACCGTTAGGGAAAGGGGAGGGCTTCCTGCCCAGGCAGCCATCTGTAACATTCTGCGAACAGCAGGAATCCAGTCAGTAAGCCCTGGTGAGGATTCTGTCTGCATTCAGAGAGGAGTTTCCCCTCTTAGTCTTGCATTCTCTCTGCCTTTCTGTCTTTTCTTTTTTCTATTGCAGGTGAGCAAGAGGGCTGGGTTCTAATCAGTTGCTTGTATAAATAAAATAGCATCTCAAAAATGTCCGAAAAATATGCTAGTTTGACCAATACCAAAATACCCAGCCTGCCTCCAGGAATGTGCTGGCAGCAAGCTGGGAATGTCATCATTCCAGCTAATGTCACACTGTGGAACACTTTCTGGGATCAGTGGACGTATGTCTGATGTTCCCTAAAGTTACTGCTTTCTAGGCTTGAGTCAATTAGAGCTGGCTTTTTTGGAAAGTGGTGTCATTGAAAACTTATTTTATGTAAGTTATTTTTGTGCCTATAATTTGGGGCTCACACGTCTGTTATTTCCTCCCGTCCTTGGCGTGCATAATATGCCGCCTATGGAAAGTGGTAAAGAGAGACGATGGAAAAAGTAACAAGGGGTTTTTACTTTTAACATCTGGAGAAAACACATTTAAGGAAATGCTAACAAATAGGTACAGGGACTGATAAAGTTAAAAAAGAATACACACATACACACACACACACACACACACACACACACATATAATCTCCTTCCTTAGGTAAAAACAATCAAGATAGAATTTTTCAAAACAGTTTTACATAAAGCATACAATAAAAATTTAACAATGAGCTTGATCTCACTTAAGAAAATGTAGTTCACATCTTTTTTTAGGGTCAACCAAGCGACTAACGTCAAATCTCCAAAGCACATAGGAACAAAAAATTTTCTCAGAAAAGGCATAGGATTCTAATTTTCAAATTTTCCTACTTTCCACTTTTCAGTAAAGCTTTACTATTATATTTAAGTTCCTGGCAGCAGACTAAAGAAACAAGCAAATTACACTGTAGAATATGAAACTTAAAAATCAGAAAGAAACCTTCAAGAAGTATTCCCGTACCGAGATAAATATTAAGACAAACCATATAGTCGTAGTTTTATTGGGGAAAAAAAATGTACAAATGTGAAAGTACTCTAGTTGTATACACCAAAATTACTTAAAGACAAAGTATGGTTCAAGGGAAAATAAATCATAACGAATATCTGCTACTGTATTACCAAAAGAACAGTGGCTGCATTTCAGCACAGTTTTCTACTTCAATTCTTTCACGTTTTTATATCTTAAAGCAAGCATTAGTAAATATTCCCATCTGGTCTAAGTTTTACTTTTGACCCTGAATCACAATCTTATATCAGTATGGGCTAATTTATAAAGGCATTGCATCAAAATTTGAAAACACAAAGAATCAAATAGAGTCGCTTCTTTTTTTCTAGAATTACCCAGGGTTCAGATAAGAAAACATTTTCAAAATCTGTATTTGGGGAAAAAAAGGTATCAACAGAATAACTAAATTTATTGAAAGTTGCAAAATCAGGTTTGTAGAAATTTTTAAAGTTTTAGAAAATAAGTGGATTGCTTCCAGGTGTGTGGGACTAGTGCTTATGGGGTTAGAGTCCCCTTGATGGGGGGTGGGGGAGGCATGGATGAGGTTGCTTAATTCCCTTCCTGTGTCCAATCATCTTGATGTCAATGTATAAGATCAAGCTCTGAGTTTTAACATCTCAAAACTTAATTTCTATTTAATATTGCAAAACAAAGGACTAATGCTATCACTAGAATGATGTGATTGCCATATAATACCAGAAAAAAATTAGACCATTTGTTTATAATTTCACATGGCAAATAATTATTCTAAAAAGGAAACTGCCGTGATCCACACAATCAGTGCCCCTTACCTGTACGACAGGCCACTTAGGAACCCAACCAGTTAATGAATTTGCAGTGAGAACTTGCTGTGTAGGATAAGAACAATCCAACTACTTGTGACCAGCACATTTTCTTCACGAGGGCAGATTTTCCTTCTTGAAATAAATGAATACAGAAAATAATGTTAGAGTGCAGAAAGGGGGTCTTTTTTCTCTTTAAGGAAAATTAAATGTTGGCTGATGTACAATTCTAAAGTCAAGGTCTCAGCAAATGAATTTATCTCCTTCATGCTTATATTTTTCCAGACATTTTTTTGTTTTATATAACTTCTAAGCACAGACAGCAGGGATTACTTCCATTTATTGATTTTTTTCAAGGACTATTCAAGAGAAATGGTTATTGTGAAAATTCTTGAAACTAATGGAAGCCTCAGTGTTTATGGGCTAGAGCAAAATATTCATGAGCTCTCGGCTGTGTACGTGCCAGTAAAAGACTGAAAGTCATTATGAGGATGTCTACACCCAGTTAACCACTTTGCATGGCCCATGGGGTTAATCAATAAAACCCAAAGCAAGAATAATTACTCCTACTTTTCAAATGAGGAAATTCATTTTAAGTAACATTTTCTACTCACTCCTCCGGTAAAGACAAAGTATTTGAATTCAATCTCTCTGACTTTTTAGTAGGACAACATGGACTTTCTCTATTTTGACCTATACTTGGCTAAAGAAAGATAATGCCCCATAAACTAGAGAGAGGTTTTTAGAGGACAGGGATAGTAAGGTTTAATTTATATGTTCCCAGAAACCAGTACGGTGAAAGTAAATGAGAGCCTCATTTAGTTTTTGCTGAATGAATAAATGAATTCTGTGGACTCAGTAGGGTTTAATCGCTATCTTGGAAAACTGTAGATTAAACATAAGATAAAGTGATTTATACTTTATATTATATACATATATATATAAACTGTTTCCTTCCATTTTATTACTATTATATTATAAATAAATATATGTATATGTATAGATATATGTGTGTGTATGTGTATATATATATATATATATATGCTATTTCCTTCAATTTATAATAATCCTTTAAGGATAAGAGTAGTGTTAAAATTATGCTCACAGTTTTGGAATTTCCATTTTATTTAGCTGGTTTTCTTAGAATTGTCAAGTAGAAGGAAAAAGGGTTTCATATCCACAGAATTTAAAAATACAGTCAGAGCTCAACATCATTAACAATTAAGAAACTACAAATTAAAACTACAATGCGATACCACTTACGTGCATTAGGATGGTGCATTAGGATGGTTACTTTAAAAAAAAAAAAGGAAAATAACAAGTGTTGGCAAATATGTGGAGAAACTGGAGCCCTTAAGCACTGTTGGAGAGAATATAAAGTGGCATAGTGACTATGGAAAACAGTATGATGGTTTGTCAAAAAGTTAAAAATAAAATTACCATATGATGCAGCAATTCACATCTGTGTATATGCTCAAGAATTGAAAGCAGGGCCTTAAAAAAAACATGTGTATGCCCATGTTCATTGCAGCATTATTCCTAATAGGTAAAACATTAGCAACCCTAGTGTCCACTGATCGATAAATGGATAAGCAAAAGGTGGGTGCATACATACAAGGGAGTATTATTCAGCCTTAAACAGGAAGGAAATTCTGACACAAGCAACAACATAAATGAGCCTTAAGGACATTATGCAAAATGAAATAAACCAGTCACCAAAAGACAGACACCGTATGATTCCACTTCCTTGAAACACTTAGGGTAGTCAAAATCCTAAAGACAAAGTGGAATGTTAGTTATCAGGGCCTAGGGTAAGGGAAAAATGTGGAATTGTTGTATAATGCCATAGAGTTTCGGTTTTGCAGGAGGAAAAGTTTTGAAGACGGTTGGTGATGATACTAACAGTGCTAACAATATGGATGTGTTAGTACTGCTCAACTGGACATATAAAGATGGTTACAATAGTAAATTTTATGCTATAGGTAGATTACAAAAATAAAATACTGGAAAAAACTACAGTAAGAGAAAGACATTGGTCCATAGAGACAAGCTACTTTTTTGGACTCTCCTCAGCACTAGTCCTTCCCCGTTACTTGGTTTATTACTTTACTGTACCTTAGTCTCATTATTTAATTGTACTTTTTTTTTATTAAGGGGGGGAGATCTGTGGACCTTGTTTAATATTTAAGTGAATCTGGCATGTTTCAAGTTAAAATAACATCTTTTGTTCCCCATAAGTCCTTAAGAGCCAGTGCTTAGATAATCACAGGAAAATATTGCTGAGGTTTGTTAAGAAAACAGAGCTATAAGAAAATTCAGGTCTTTAAAAAAACACCACTAAAGTATGAATTGTTTCTTATCAATAAGATGTAAATTATTAATAGGAATTAATGAGCTCTGTCTCTTGTCTCACATTACATGGATTCTTTCTGTGACTTGATATTGGAATTCTAACCTCTGAGCAGAGAGGTTTCCAGTGGTCATATGATAGCTTATTTAGCTAGCAGCCAATTAAAATATATATTTTAAAAAATTCAATTAGTAAACAATATTGATCATATACTCTACACTAACCCTGAGTAAGTAGGAAATATAGAAGTATGACAAACATGGACATAGTGATATATGTACTTTATAAAGTAACAGTTGCTTAAGTTAAATAGTTACTGTGTATACATGTACATGGTTTCTCTTTTAAAATCAGCTGCCAAAAGTTTTAAGTGCTGTCTTCTTCTAATAGAGTTTAGAGGTAGTAGCAGCCAAATTCACACATTTATGGTTAAAAAGGTCTTTCATGATTTTTGTTTTAAACCATTTAATAAGGCCAAGCAAAATTTTCTTACTACAAACTTTCTTTTCTGATTAATTAGGTAAACTTACATATTTAAGAATTTATTTAAAGGACCAGTAAGCAGGTAGAGTTATGTAGAAGGGTCTCTACTGATTGTATAATTATTATAATTATTATGTATTGATTGTAGTCATCAAGCCTGCTTTTAGCCATGGTACATGTTTTTATGTGTTATTAAAGAAACTATTCAGAAGAAGGTGGTGTGGTACCCTGCCCCCCCTTTTTTGAAGAGCCCTGGTGACAATGTCAGCAGTCTTCCTCATGCCCTCCTTTGAGGACACATGACTTTCAAGGAGAAAGTCAGGTAATCTCAGAATCTCCTAGAAAAAAACAGGTGGAGTTCTTTTGAAGGATGAGGTCAGTTTTTGTCATCATTCATATGCAGGTAAAACCTTCCAAATTTGAGTTTTAGTTTCAGAATGAGCACATTTACCTTCTCCCTGCACACCTCGAAACAAGCCAGGCTGGTGACATTCATAGAAGACAACTATCCATTGATACATTTTACATTTTACCTGGCATTTATCTTCTACTCACTTTGGATTCTTATTCACATTCCTGTGCTCTTAGATTTAGTTTCTCTGGAATGATAAATGTGTTCATGGTATATGGAAGAGCTTTTTTTTTCCTTTCTCTTTCTTTCTTCTTCTTCTTTTTTTTTTTTTAAGAGAAGTTCAGCCGGTAAATCAACAGGGCACTTTTGATACCAAGGTAGCATAAGCAGAGTTGGCTCGGAACCTCAACAGTAGGATTCACCGACTGAAAGATTCACAGCACTGACTTCTGATCACGTGTGTCTTGTAAAGGGTAGCGGTAAATAGTCTGTGGAGAAAAAAGAGATGGGTCAACACTGGGATGTAGAGATGAGTCATTTCTCACCTGTGACTGGTTATTAATGAAAGCAGTCATTAAAAGCTTCCAAGAGGTATATATATATATGCAATTTTTAATTCCTAATTATTTTGGAAAGAACTTTGCAGAAAAACAAATCCTGTATTGGTAAGGAACAGAGAGAAGGAAGGGAAATATCTGAAGTATGGTGATTTCCTTTCTTGCTGGCCCACATCAATTGTGTCATCCCTGAATGGTATTATCCTGGCCAGCCAGCACCATCAAGTAGTAGTAGTACAAATGTGGGTGGGAGCAAATGATCACTTTCCCCCGCAATGTATACATTACAGAGTAGAGACGTTACAATTGCAAGACTGTCATCTGATCTGGTAGTGATAGATTTCACCAAAAAATGGCACCTGTATTTTATCTTTGTTCAGATTTATACCTGACTTAACATTTGCAATGTTTAGATATGGCAAAACAAGTTAAAGCATACATATGTTCCACAATTTGCGTAGCTAATTTCATGCATAACCCACAGAGGGGTCCATTGTCACTGGGAGGTGAAGACAGGGGCAAGTGCCCTGGTTGTTGTTGGTGGTGAATTTATCATTACAATTAGGTTAAAACATAGTTACCATAATGAGGTAATTTTCATATTTGCCTAGTGACAGCCAAGGGGATTATGTAATTCATGAAAAGTAAAAACAGTAACAGAGTAACTTTTTTGGGGGTTTAGACTTAACACTGACCTCTCAGTGCCCTTCCCAGTGTTTCTTTCTACAGTCACATTGTTATCTCATCCGATCCGCACTTATGAACTCCACTTTGCAGATGAAGAAACTGAGGAGCTTCCAACAGAAGGAAATAGAGCTGGAACAGGAGCTCTAAGTCCAGGAGTCTGTACACCTCTCACCAAGCAAGCTCTCAATAAACACATTCGTCCACAGAGACTGAGGGTTGCTTCCTGAATGTCCTTGTTTTCCTGAAAGACCTTTCAGCAAGAACTTCTCTGAGAAATAAATTGGGGCAGAATAATTTAATGCTTTGAGTCGCTGTCTACTCATTGTCTCTCTTTTAAATAAGAACACATTGTGCATCCATTTCTCAGCAATATTGCAGAAGATCAACAACTAATGTAGGCTTCATTCAGGAAATAAAGAGCAGGTTCTAATATGGGCTTGTGAGGTGCAAATACATGTGTATACATAGCAGCAGGAATGTGCATACGTCCCTTCGCTCTGCTCAGTCACAACAATTACTATGAAAGCTTCAATAACTTCATTTTGGCAAACAGAATGATAGGTCTGGGAACCAAATGTTAGCTGTAAGTGTGTTTTTCTGTTAGATCATTAGGTTTCTTTTTTTCTCTTCTTAACAGATGTGTAGAAATTAAATGGGTCTGGAGCCACTAATATTTTATGAATATGAAAAGCACTGTCTTTCCTGTGAATAAAACCAACCATTATCCCACTAATCGATCTAATGAAAAGACTTCCTGCACTAACAAAAAGTATTTCTGATGATTTTAGTTCTACTCTTTATCCTGTTCACCTCTAGAAACCTAAACAAAAAAAGCCCATTATAGAAGAAAACCCTTTCTTTTGCATTCTCCTCTAGTTGCCTCTTTAAACTTGGCTCCTGTCCTCTTGGAGGAGGAGTGAATGGCAAGTCTGCTGCCCCCAACATTGTAAGTAATACCAGAACACGTATTATGTCATCACACACTAATCACTGTATGGAATAATAGGAAGGGACTTTGGAGAATACCTGCTTTAATTCCCTCACTCTAGGGACCCCTGGGTGGCTCAGTGAATTAAGCATCTGCCTTCGGCTCAGGTCATGATCCCAAAGTCCTGGGATCAAGCTCCACATCAGGCTCCCTGCTGAGTGGGGAGTTTGCTTCTCCCTCTACCTCTCCCTCTGTTTGTGCATTCTCTCTCTCTGTGTGTCAAATAAATCAATAAAAACTTAAAAAAGAAATTCCCTCACTCTATAGAGGAGAAAACCAGGGTATATAGAAAGAAGTCCCCTGCACAAGGTCACAAGTGTAACTAGGGGCAAACCACATTTATTGGATATTAATACAGTTCAGTCTTCACTGTCAGGAATGGCTGGTGGCTGTGACAGGGAAAAAAACGTATACCGCTGTCGCTAGATGAACAAACTCCATTCATTCGTTCAGTGTATTCAGTCACAAGTTAATATACATGTACTGAGCCTTTCAGCATCCTAAATGTAAGGGATACACAGCTTAGTGTACCAAATGAGGTCCCAGCAGGCGAGAACAGCTCTTTGCTTCAGTAGACACCTATCAGAATGAGTTGGTCCTTGATAAGCAAAGGCCACTGAGAACTCTTCATAGCACATGGCTACTGGACCAAGATAATATCTCCTGCCACAGAGAGTAAGAAAATTCAAGGAATTGTACATTAATATTTTCAAAATCAGTCACAGTCGCCCCTTTCTATTATCATGAAAGACAACACATGAATAGCAAAAATAGAGCTAGGACCCTGATTCACATGCTTCACTGATTCTTGAATTGCAGTTTTCTTGTTGTCTAAAAAGATTCTTGTTTTAAAAAATTATTTTAGGTTATGGAAAATGGGTAAAAAGATGAGAGGGTTCTTTTAGCTAGATATTCTCCAAGAGCTAAAAACAGAGAGAAAGAGAAAGAAAAACAAAAAAACCTAACTTACATTCCTTTAAGAATGCCAGGTTAGATAAAAGTCAATGTCACTTTCAGCTAAAAATTCCATTTCAGGAAATAAACCATACTTTTAATAGAAAAAATATTTTTATCGCTGAATTTTTTAAAGAAATATAAACAATGTATGAGTGATTATTTTTCTGTTATAGGATTATATAAAATGGAAGGATTGAAAATGAAATTCCTGGAAGGCAGGGTCAGTGCCTAGAATGTCTTTGTACATCCAGGTCATAAAAGATCGCTAAAATGCAGTGAACACTTGGAGACTTTTGACAAATCTCAAGAAGTATTCAAAAATCATAAAGAAAAGAACCTGATAAAAATACAATTAATATCAAACATAAAATTGCCTCAGTCATTCTACAACCTGTTCACTAGGCCAAGAAAATGGAGAGGCTCTAATGTCTAGTCCTAAATGGCACTGTGTGTGGGTTGACCCTGGGGAAGACAGATGTGGTTTGAAATACTGGTTCTATCGTGATCATTTCAGTAAGAGTCAATAATGCTGGCAACTATGAAGACAAAGTAGCGGAAGTTGATGTTTTATATTCCTAAATTCAGATACAGTTGAAAAGGTGAAATACTCAATCTTTTAAGCAACATTTCAGAAATGATACAGGTCACTTCCTATGTCACCTTTATTCCAGTGAGATGCATTATTCCCCAAACACGAGAAATCCCTTTCTGGTTTCCCCACCCTGAGATCTTCTGCAGCCAGTTGTTATTTCTATCTCCTAAGGACACGGACAGTTAACAAGCCAGCAGAGTAGAAACTGAAGTTACAGAAGTGACTGAAGACCAGAAAGGATTTACTTAATCTCTATTTTATGTGAAAACAGGCCTAGGGCTCTAAAGAGGAAAGCGAGTCTGTTTCTTAACAGATAATTACTGAGAGGATAGTTTCAGTGACCGTTCCATTGCCAGAAGAACCACAAATTGGCAGCCTGGTACATCCATTCCCTTCTTCTGCTATTTCAGCAAGATAAGGTGGTGGGGGATCCATTATCCCCACTGTCTGAGCCCTGGGCTTTCCATCTTCTGGCAGCCAAGGACAGTTCCTCTCCTTGTTTCGATGCCAGTCGCCTCCCCCAACCCTCATTTTCAGAAATCGGTGGAATCTGCCTTGGGTTAGAAAATTTCCAAAATACTTCCTAGGCAGAATCATGGAAATTAAAGATGTGGAGGACTTCATTGGATCATCTAGTTCCTCTATTTCCCATTAAGGGGTTTTCCAGATGGAGGGTTTTCATATGCTAAGATGCCTCCTCTCATTTCTGCAAGGCCTAAAGTCAGATTTTGAGCATCCAAGCCTAATGTGGAGAGGTGAATAAGGCCTGCATTCAATAATTTCATAGACAGAAAAGTGCCTTATCCCTAAGGTATTATCATATTACAACAACTTTTGGATGGAAATAGGTGACACCTCATCAGCACAGTTATGTGAGAGTGTTGTATGGTCCTCCAAGCACCAGGGCCTGACATTTCTTTCACAGAGAGCAAGGTTTGGTTGCTATGTCCTGAGCACAATGGAACCCATTGGGAGCACAGGGTGTTTTTTGTTTTTTCTCTTCTTTCTTTCTTTTTCTTTCTCTCCCCCCTCTCTCTTTTCTTTTCTTTTTCCCTCTCTTTCCTCTTCCTTCCTTCTTTCTTTCCTTCCTTCCTTTCATGTTGCTCTAGTTTTCTGCATAGAGGAACTTGTGTTTTGGGGATTCTTCCAGAACTCTTTTGGAAGAGAAGAGTGATGTCTAATGGTACATAGGTAAATCTACAGGAAGATGTCTGTCAGAAACAGACACTGTTTTCACTAGCAATTCATTTGTGAGTCTCCCTTTCCTGTATTTCTAGCATCATCACCTAATGCTGCCAAAATATGGTTTAAATTTCATTCTTAGTAATTATATTAAAGAGCCTCCTTAGGTAGGTGTCATTGTGGTTAGATGGTTATGATCACATTATGGTCTAGAATAACCTTGTGATTTTTTTTTTATAATATAGAAACCCAACTTTAAAATCAGCTGGGAGGGAATCCTGGCTTGCTTTCTTCCTTAGCTGTACACATTTGCATATATTATTTAGCCTGAGTTTCAATCTACTCATTTGTGTGTGATTTGTCACAAAGCAAAATAAACGTTAAACTATCTGGCTCAGGCTCAATACAAAATAAATAATAGTTTCCTCACCCTCTTGTTAATGGTAATTAATCTAGGAACCTTGGAAAAATCTCCAAAATGAGGAATAAATGTGAAAATATTTCTCCCTGCCTCACTTTATGAAAACACTCAAATTAATTTTATATTATTCTGGTTATAATAATTTGTTTCTGATTACACAGCTCCTTGTGTATTTTAAAGACAAAAGAAAAGAAAATCTTCTATCCAGTGTAGAGTTAACAGAAACAATTAAAAGAATTTTAAATATTAAGCTTATTAAATCCTGTGGTACTCCATGAAGCCCTTGTCCTGACATATTAAAATACATTTTAAAGCACTGAATAATATTAGAGTTGTCAGACACGCCTTACTCATGGGTCAAAATGTTTAAGTCCTTGGTTGCCAGTAGCAGGAAACAATTTGAACTAACAAGCACAAAGGGCAACTTAAAGGAATGATTTTCTTGAAACACTCTTCCCTCAGATACTTCAAGTTTTTCCTTTTCTTCTCCCAAATTGTTATTCAAATGTCATTTTCTCAGTGAGTCCTTCCTTGATCTTCCTTGAGACAATTACAATCCCTTACACATTACCAGCACTCCTTTCCAAACCTGCTATATATTTACTGATCTATATTGTTGATTTTCTACCTACTCTTACAATATGTAAGGTCCATAAAGACAAGGATTTTAGATCACTTTACTCATTGATTTTTTGCCTTATCAACTGTCACAGTACCTGGCATGTAGTGAGAACTTAGTAAATATTTATTGAATAGATGAATGAATCTGAATCTCATGGAATCCAAGGAAGAATAAAATACTTGGCTTCAGAAAGAGCGAAGGTCATGCACTTTAGAAGCAGGATTATTTCAACCTTCCCCCCTGGAGCTCTGCCGTTGACATGGAAGTCCATTTTTATGGGTAGAATGTGTCTTCTGAAGTCTCAAAGTTCATGCTCTGTCAACATACTCAAAAGAATTTGCTTGAAAGAGGGTATGACTGACTTGCCTGCCATGAGCATCAAATGGCACTTCAAATATTTCTTAGATTCAGGAACAGTGGCCAACACTCAAATGCTTACCAAGTAATAAGAAGGTGTGAAACAGGCTGGGTGTGATCCCCTGTTGAACAGTGTGCCCTAGTAGTGTGCAGTAGGGGATAGTGTGCTGAAGCAGGGAACAATTTCTCCATTTAAAGGGTGAAGCCCCTATTCAGTCTGGCTGACATTCTCTTGAGCCAAAGCCCACTTTTCCCAGAGCTTCTGATTTTCAAAAGAAGCTGTAAATAGGGGTCTTTCTGTACAATCTCTTAATTTCAATATCACAACAACTGTTCACAATATTTTATTAAAATACTCCTCAAAGATCATGTAAAACATCTTGAGAGGACAGATGTGGCCAAAAGACAGGGTGTTTGTAAGTTCTGGGCTAGATCCTCAGTTCTAGTTGTCTGAATTTTACAATCTAAGCCATCTTCACTTTACCTGTAACATTTATAAAATTACTAACAAAACTTGCTGCTTTTCAAGCTAGATTTCTAATAGACATACTTTTTAAGTTTTTTCCTTCTAAAGAACCCCTTATATTCCCTTGATTATTTTAGTGATGTCTGTTAGGACCTTTTCTAGTTCTGTCTCCATCGCCCTTGAGTGTTAAGTAGAACAGGTAAGAGAATATTGAATTTTCACAAAGGAAACCTAGGTTCTATCCTTGGATTTTTTTCTTACTGGAGATGCAAACTTGAACAAAGTTATCTAAACTACTTAGAGCTATGCTCTTCTGTTCTTAAAATGAGAAATGACAGCCCCTGATTCTTTTCACCTGATGTGAGGCCATGAGCATGAAAGAATTTATAAACTACAAAGGGCTGAAAATGTAAGACTTATCTGAGTATAGTAACACCATCGCTTTATATGATAGTTAATTCCCACTGAATGCTTTATTTCTAATAAAATACTTTATTGCCAATAAAATTTTTTATTTCCAATAAAATTTAGAATGCATAATTGCATGGTTTTCTGTTGCTGCTGCGACTGCAGCAATATTCTGAAATGTTCTCCAGACACTACGATCTTTTCCTTAGGCTATAATTCATATTTCACAGAGTAGTACCTTATAAATTTATCTTCCCTGCAACCTAACTCACCCCTTTTCTGTCTTCAGTCAACTTTCTGCATATCCTCTTTTGGTTGTCAATTATCTCCTTTCAGTCATCCCCAGTTGCATTTACAAAGTCATATTTAATCCTTCTTTCTCATTTATTCTTCATTTTGAGTCACCTTTCTTGTCATTCTCTAGCTTTAAAAATAACATAGATAGCATGAAGTTAGTTGCTCAAGGAATATGTTTTTCATGAAGCTCCCAGTTCCTCTAACTTAAAATTATCTCTTACTCTGCTAAGTAGCTATATAACGTTGCTGACTTAAAGCTTAATACATTTCACTTTGATTACTGTCTGTATTCACACCTCAAAGTAAGTACAATGACTCAATCTTGTTCAGCTCCGTAGCCAACTCTTAGAGTAGGACTTTGTTTATAATAGGTACTCAAAATCAGCTAGATAAATGGACTTTTCCTTAACTCTATTATCTTTATTTTCCTACATCAAAGTCAAGTGTTATTATTTTTTATTTTCACTGCTTTCATTATAGTCTCGCATGTTATACTTGCCAACTCAGTATTTCACCAGGCAGAAGAAACTGGCAATTACAAAAAAGAAAACTTAAAGGATTTTCTCTTTTCTTTCTAGGCAATATATTTGACATGTTGGTTGAGACTGTGTTCCAGCATCAGTCCCTAGGGAATCTTGACACTAGCACTTTTCTAAGTAGAGAGATGATCATTTATTCCTACACATTGCTTCCTGTCATTAAGCCATTTCCGTACTTAAGACAAAACATTTTCCATAATAACAAGGAAACCAATTTTTTTTAATTCCTTGACCACCTATAGGATGCACACTTGTAAAGTCTTTCTGAAAGTAGAAACAGAAATTAGACTGTTTTGTTTTCAATATCACCTCTGAGAAATCTAAAAGATTGATTTATTTAATAATCTTTGTGGAGAAACTGCAAAGTGTCAGGCTCTATAAGACACCTAAAGGCACACAGAAGAAAAGCCCATTTAGTGTTCAAGAAGCTTTATCTTGGCAATTGTTAAAGCGCTCAAATGGGAGGACAGAGGGACAAATCTCTAACTCTACCTTGGAGGGAGGCTCGTGAAGGTTTAATTGAGGTAGACACTTAAGAGGAGTCTTCAAGGGGCACCTGGGTGGCTCAGTGGGTTAAGCCTCTGCCTTTGGCTTAGGCCCTGATCCCAGGGTCCTGGGATAGAGCCCCGAGTCGGGCTCTCTGCCCGGCAGGGAGCCTGCTTCCTCCTCTCTCTCTCTTTCTCTGCCTGCCGCTCTGCCTACTTGTGATCTCTCTCTCTGTCAAATAAATAAATAAAATCTTTAAGAAAAAAAAAGAGGAGTCAAAGGAAATCCACTTAGTGTTCAAAAGGCAGGAAGTGCATTCTGAAAAGAAAAGGACTAGCAAATGAGAAGGCACGCACCAGCAATCTACGTGTGGTGACCTATGCGACCTACGTGCAGTGTGGTGACCTACGTGTGGTGTGGTGCAGTGACTTACGTGCAGGCTGTCTGGTGTTTCTGGGAAGGAGCTGTGCAGCACGATACGACCAGAAGAGACTCTGCACTTGAACACTTGCTAGCAGGCAAAAGAAATAGTAAGATATGTCCCAGAGACCTAATACTCATGGTGGAATAAAGAATGTCCTAGGAAAGGTATGGTTTGCAGGTTATCTGAAAGATCTAGTTCAATGCTCTAAGCCATCAGAACAGCAACAAGGAAAGGAGGGGACAGGATGTATTACTCTGGAGGTTTAATCAATAGGAACATACAATTGTGATTGAGTTAATCAGCGGAGCGTTAATTTCCCCTCTTCGAAGCCATGTTTCATATCTCCCCCAAAGTTATATTTCTTTAGGAATCTGAGATTCTATCCTTTTTTTCCCCAGGTGCTGCCATTCTGACAAACATGGGGATACGAATCGCCACTCTGAAGTTCCCAGGTTTGTTTCCAGTTTCCTCCTGATGGACACCGTGCACTAGAAACCATTAGTCTTTGCTACCACAAGTCAACTTAGTATGACAGTTTGCACGTTGTAGCCAAAAGTTTCACCAGGGTCCCTGATGACTTATTTAGATCTAATCTTTTAATTCACTATAGAAAGATAATCTTTACTCAGTACAACTTTATTTTTAGCTGGGAATCTGCCATAGTTTGTGCATCCTTTGCTTTCCTTTAAAGACAATTTATTTTCCCTTCAACAACTTCTGTTCATCCCTAATTTCTCATTTAACTCACTCATGAGTTATAATTGAGTTGTTTTTTTCTTTTTATGTGACACAAATCTTTTCTTAGGTTTCTACCAAGATTGTTGTAGGTGACTCTAGGTTTCCTGTGTTCTAATTGCTCTCTAAATGCTTCTTATTTCCATTACTGGCTTATGCCAATAAGTGAGGATAAAGAACTATGAGACAGAATGGCATTCTGATACATTACGTATTACATACCATGAAATTAAAATTGTTGGGTCTATCCTTAATTCTTTAATTTTTTTTCTGGAATCCTAGAAATATAATTAAACTGCATACTAATTGTTCCCATCATTGCATATATTCACTCTAGTACTGTTTTTAAGCACAGAAAAAACTGGAAACAACATAAATGTACTATGATGGCATATTTAGTGGCTCAATTATGGTATATTTAGATAATGCACTAAGCAGCCATTAAAAGTTATTAATTTAATCTGCATATTTTGACATGAAAACCTATTCATGATATATAATAAGGGAGAAGTACATTGCACTATTAGTTGTGGAGTATGACCTTACTTTGTGATAGCTTTCTTTTTATATGACTTTATTTGAGTGATAAAATTTCAGGTGACTTTAGGGGCAGCTGTGTTGTTCAGTCAGTTAAGGATTCAACTCTGGACTTTGGCTCAATCCTGATCTCGGTGTCATGAGATCAAGCCCTGCATTGCTCTCTGCACTAAGCAGGGAGTCTGCTTGCGATTCTCTCTTTCCTCCCTCTGGTCCTCCCTGCCTCTCTCTCTTTCTCTCTGAAGTAAGTACATACATTTTTTTAAAAAAGAATTTCAGGTGACTTTAATTTTTAGCTATTTTGAATTTTCTGGCAAAGGGAGCACAAGTGAAGATTTAGATCACTTCTCTTTTTTTTTTTTTTTTTAAAGATTTTATTTATTTATTTGACAGACAGAGATCCCAAGTAGGCAGAGAAGCAGGCAGAGAGAGAGAGGAGGAAGCAGGCTCCCCGCTGAGCAGAGAGCCCGATGTGGGGCTCGATCCCAGGACCCTGAGATCATGACCTGAGCCGAAGGCAGAGGCTTCAACCCACTGAGCCACCCAGGTGCCCCATCACTTCTCTTTTTATTTGGTAATACTTGTCCTGGTTTTGAACTTTGCTAAAATTTTCAGAATAAGGCATTAGTATTACAAATGATCAATGCTAACTTTGAAGAATGTTTTTACGTGATTTTGCAAAACAAAACAAAATAAACAAAAAAATGTCTTCCACTTGATAACGAGTGTTGATATATTGGGTGCATTTTTCTTTCCTTTCATTTGATTCCCCTTTACTTTGGCAGGTCTTGTAGGAAGGGGAGATGACTTCTTCCAGTATCCAGTGGGTTTTTTTATTCCTTCACAATCTGGAAAATTTCATTATGAAATCTGAAACTCAATATTAATGCCACCAACACATTTTGCATGTTAATTCGCCAAGAAGATAAATCGCATTTTCTCCTGTTTCCAGAATCCCCAGGATTAGAGGGCATCCCACACTTGCTTCCTGGATGCTCTACACTGAAGCCCCATCTGGTTTTCTTTTCTAAACATGTTCCCCCGAGATTTTCTTTAATTTGAATTGTATTAAATTCATCAAACTTCTTAATGAGCCTTGGGCCTTGTTCGACTTGTGTGGCGGTCTCTCCTGGATAGTAGCAGAGGGAAATCTTAACCGCCTTCAGTCCATGGACTTCTGGGCGTTCCCATCAGGTCTAAGCCCTGTTTCACATTATGTGAATGTCATAAATAACTTGGTTGAAAGGGTCAGTGTTTTCTTATCTTGAAGAGAGTCAAAGGGCAGTTTGCATTTATCTAGGAAATGCACCTCACAGATGCTAGTCTTAAAAGCTCCTCAGGGGACGGGTGGGGAAATACTATTATCCTTACATAATTCTAAAAACCTGGGGGGTAGTGAAAAAACTGCACAAATTCTTCCCTTTCCTTTTCATCAAGGCCACAAAAGAAGAAGGAGAAGAAAAAAAAAAAAACCACCCCTGGTAATTTCATTTTTCTTACAGTTCGGTTTCTTCCCAGTAGTATATTCTCTCCTTGTAACATCTTAGTTTATTTCCTTTAGGATATCTTTTATTTGTACACAGAGTGGGTTGTAAGAGGTTTCCTTTGCTAGTATCCTGGAAATAGTCTCAAGTATACCTCCCCAAATCACAAGAGCAAAGCCAAGGTTTTTTCCTTTTGTTTTATTTTGCTTTGCTGGGATGAACTGGGATCTAACCTAAGAAATTTAACTCAAATCAAGTTTAAAAAAAAATACAGTTTTGTAACTATATTGTAAAGGCCCCCTACACAGACTCCAGCTGTCTGGATCTGTTCCTGGATGGAAATCGTAGATGAAGTCTGTGATAGCTCCCTATTGAATTTTCAGGGCCACCGCCCAGTTTTAGTTCATGCTATCTGCTCCTCGCCAAATTCTACTTCCTTCAGACTATAGCCCACATTCATTTATTTAAGTCTGAAGTCTGGGAAAACCAGCTTCTAAATACTAACAAAGTTGAATTTTACCAACGCATTTTAAAGAACTGATAAATACCTGCAAAATTTTTCTTAAATATTGTGAGATCAATTCTACTCTATTATTAACTTCTGTAATGTAATACAGGTTCATTTTCTTTTAATCAACATTGTTGAGGTATATTTTACATACAACAGAATACACTTAAGTTAAGTGTAGAGTTTGAACAGTTTTCCCAACTACACACACCTGTGTAACAATGCAATCGAGATACAGAATAACAATCCCACCCCCCGAGTACAGATACTACACAACATCTGAAGTGGGACTGGGCATGGCATATGGTGGAATCGAGAGCCAGCCAGTGGAGCTGGCTTAGTTGAAGAAGCAGAGAAGAATGACATGAAAAGAGGTCAGAAAAGCAGGTGAGATCTGATCTGCATGAAATAAAGTTTGACTGTATGTCCAATGTATGTCCAATGACTTTGCATCCAAGTCACTGACATGTTTTATGGAGAAGAATAGTATGATCTGATTTACATCTCATTTTCCTTCCATCTCCATCTGCCCAAGCCTACACTGTCTACTGGCCTACCCCCTATTTCAGGCTTCCTGATCGCATCCACAAGAATCTTCAGAGGTTTTTAAAAATATTTTTTATAAGCAATCTCTATGCCCAATATGGGGCTCAAACTCATGACCCCAAGATCAACAGTCATATGATCTACTGACTGAGCCAGCCAGGCGCCCCTCTTTAGCACCTTTTTTACCCCATAAAATTCCCTACTATATTGTGTCTTCTACTACTTATGCCATTGTTTCCATTCTAACTTCTAGCATGTAAAAGGAATGGAAGGGAAGGTGGAAGGAATACGTTCTGAAACATACTGTCACACTGGCCATGACACTACATTGCATAATTATTCTAAGTGCCAATTTACTGCTATGTAAGTAGTTATACGAAGAGTGGGACACAGTAGAAAAAACAATATTTGTTAAACACATACTTCCTGGCATTACTCCAGACACTAGGAGTAGCACTATACAGTATAGCATATAATTTAATAACTACCAGGCTTAGTAGATGCTGCTTACATTAGCAAATGAAGAAATAGTTCCAGAGAATTAAATCAACGTGCTCAAAGTCACTTAGGTGGTAAAAATGCCCAGATCATTATGGAACCAGAAGCCATTCTATTTTCCTAATTCATGACATTCTCTTAAAATTGGGATTTTCTTCCTAGGAGAAATAATATTAACACTTTAACCATGTAAACAGAAAGGGAGAGGGGAAGTGGAATTTATATTAAGTTCCTAATATGTGCTGCTTAATAAGCTGGACATTTAAAAATATTATCTCCTGTAATTATTCCAACAATCCCAAAGGAAACTTAAATTATTTCCCATATTTCATTGAAAATGAAGCCTAGAGAAATTAAGGAGACCGCTCAAAGTCATATAGCTTACTGAGAGCTGCGATTTGATTCTGCTGTGTCTGGTTCTGATACCCATGCCCTTTGCACCTAACTCTACCACTTTTCGAAAGGAAAAGTTGGCATGATCTCTAGACTGAAAGATGCATAATAAATTTATTCTGTAGAACCTTTTATCCAGAGATGAAACAAAAATCTTGGACCAGCAGGGAGGGGGCCAGTAATCTCCCTCTGCTTCCTCCGTGTCTTTGAAAGAGAACATGGTTGTCAAGTACCCTAGAATTAATGACATCTTTTGATGGAAGCATAAGCAGCTCTGTGCTTCAGGACCCCCAGCCAAGGAACAGGAAATGAAGCTGCTTCCAAGAGAAATGAAGTTGCCCTCCCAGGGCGGGGTGGGGGAACGTGGAATGTGTGGACAGCATTTGAACGGGCAATTGATCAGTAGGAAGATTACTATAAGGTGACAAAAGAATTGTAAGTCACAAAAACTATTGTTTTAATAAAAGGGATTGTCTCCAGCCAGGCTTTATGCAATGAATTCTTGACATATGTTTCTAAGTATTATCTTTAATAATGCAGGTGTTCCCATCCAGAGCCAATCCCTCTCTTTACCTAGGATAAAAGGATTCCTTTGGACTATTTATCTGATTGACCAATCAGGATATGCATTTATTTTGTTACTAATTTTAACCAGAGTGTTTGCTGCTCTCCACTGTCCCAGACAGGGTGTACTAGTTTCGGATGTGTGACTTTTCACTGGCTATATCCAGGATTAATTTCAAAACCATTAAAACATAGGAACTCACTAAAAATTCCTTTTTTCAATTAGATTACTACTTGGCAAAAATTTCAGTAATTCTGGGTGAAGTATAAATGCTTCAAGTAGGTTTAACATATGAAAGAAATATTTTAAAACAGTAAGGGAAATTAACATTTGACATGTTTATCCTTATAATATGCTGATATATAATTTATTTTGTAATAATTAGATTAGAATCTAGAGGATAACTATATCATAAAAAGGTAGTATAACAATTACAAATGCATCACATGATCTATAATATTTCCTCACTATGAACATATTATCAGATGGCATAGAACCATACTAGCTGGTAAAGTGATTTTCAGCACAAAATAGAGTATCTGAGTTGTTACTAAGAGTTTTCAGATAGAAAAAACAGTGCTAGATCTGGCATCAAATTACTCATCTTGGTGAAGAATAAGAATAAGAATCTCTTTGCCTATGTAGAAACAGCTTTGTACCATGGTCTGACAATCTTGGTGAAGTTTTATTTCTTTCTTTTTTTTCCTCAATACATTTAGCACTAACATTTACCTGGCTTTCCCTAGATAGTTTTTTATTTCAGTAGTACTGTAAGACAGTCGCTTCTCAAAACCAGTGTGAATAAAAGACCCTAAACCATATGCCCCAGATATTTTTTTCTTCTGGAATCTATTGGAAGACTATTTAAAAAACCCCAGAGAAATTCAGCAACACATCAAGACCCTTTGTCTATTGTAACTGACTATAAAAACTACATTGAAATAGCGTAGACGTCATCTTCAGTGGTTTCAGGCGGAGGGAGCAGGGTGGGGCAGGGGAGCAGGAAGCAGAGTCCTTTCATTTTGTGGATTAAAAAAATGGCTCTGACTTTGTATAATGCTTCTATTTACAGTCCTTTGGAAATACTTCCAAGAATACAGGGACAAGATAATGAAATTCTCTCCTACTGTATCTATCTATCTACCTATACCAATCTACCTATCCAATTATCTATCTACCTACCTATATTAGATTTATCTGAAGGCTTCCTGCAATATACTAAATATACTTTTAAAAATAAAGAATGCATTAGGATGTTAAAAAATGCTTCTCTACAAACACAAATCAGCACATCAAAGCCCTAATATGTGCTTGGCCCGAGTTAAACTATTATTTCTTGGGTCTTTCTTATTTATGTTTCTAGAAGACCCAACTAAATAATAATAATTCAAAGTACTAAGAAGTTTAAAATTAGACTAATGTGGTCTAATGTTAAATGTTTCTCTGCCTATCTATCTATCTATTTTCTATATACCTATCTATTCCAATCAAAGGCCTTTGCTTTGCTATCACCCAAAAGACAGATTTCAGCCCTTTAGTTACCATATTTTGTTGTTGCCCGTTGCTGCTGCTTTTGCTACAAGCATCTTTTCCTTTACTCCAGTTACACTCTACTTAGGGCACTTTTCAGACCTTTGAATATAGATCTGACAGTGGAGATATGTCTGGGCCGGATTTCCCAAAAGAAAAAAAAAACAACCTCATCATAACTAAAATAAGTCATATTTAAGATATTACTTTGCAATTTGTCATCCTACTCATTGTTTGATCATTTCAGCACTATTCAGTGAATTACATATAAAAAATGAATAGAAACTTTTGTTTTTCTTTGGGTTAATATGTCAACTTTGAAGGTATAAACATAAGATTCATATCTATAATGAAAGTAATATTAGAGTTCTCAAAATTCATGAATCCCCATGGCTCTGTTGGTTAAGTATTTAACTCTTGATCTCAGC
>RCUC01133652.1:0-108717 GCA_003697995.1 Taxidea taxus jeffersonii | reverse complement strand
GTTGAGACCTGATTTATGACCCAGGATGTGATCTATTCTGGAGAATGTTCCATGGGCACTAGAGAAGAATGTGTATTCTGTTACTTTGGGATGGAATGTTCTGAATATATCTGTGATGTCCATCTGCTCCAGTGTGTCATTTAAGACCTTTATTTCCTTGTTGATCTTTTGCTTGGATGATCTGTCCATTTCAGTGAGGGGTGTGTTAAAGTCTCCTACTATTATTGTATTCTTGTCAATGTGTTTCTTTGATTTTGTTGTTAATTGGTTTATATAGTTGGCTGCTCCCATGTTAGGGGCATAGATATGTAAAATTGTTAGATCTTCTTGTTGGACAGACCCTTTGAGTATGATATAGTGTCCTTCCTCATCTCTTATTATAGTCTTTGGCTTAAAATCTAATTGATCTGATATAAGGATTGCCACCCCAGCTTTCTTCTGATGTCCATTAGCATGGTAAATTGTTTTCCATCCCCTCGCTTTCAATCTGGAGGTGTCTTCAGGTCTAAAATGAGTTTCTTGTAGGCAGCATATGGATGGGTTTTGTTTTTTTATCCATTCTGAAACCCTGTGTCTTTTGATTGGGGCATTTAGCCCATTTACATTCAGGGTAACTATTGAGAGATATGAGTTTAGTGCCATTGTATTGCCTGTATGGTGATTGTTACTGTATAATGTCTCTGTTCCTTTCTGGTAATACTTTTAGGGTCTCTCTTTGCTTAGAGGACCCCTTTCAATATTTCCTGTAGAGCTGCTTTGGTGTTTACAAATTCTTTCAGTTTTTGTTTGTCCTGGAAGCTTTTTATCTCTCCTTCTATTTTCAATGATAACCTAGCTGGATAAAGTATTCTTGGCTGCATGTTTTTCTCGTTTAGTGCTCTGAATATATCATGCCAGTTCTTTCTGGACTGCCAGGTCTCTGTGGATAAGTCTGCTGCCAATCTAATATTTTTACCATTGTATGTTACAGACTTCTTGTCCCGTGCTGCCTTCAGGATTTTCTCTTTGTCGCTAAGACTTGTAAATTTTACTATTAGATGGTGGGGTGTGGACCGATTCCTACTGATTTTGAGGGGTGTTCTCTGCACCTCCTGGATTTTGATGCTTGTTCCCCTTGCTGTATTAGGGAAATTCTCTATAATAATCCTTTCCAGTATATCTTCTGCTCCTCTTTCTCTTTCTTCTTCTTCTGGAATCCCAATTATTCTAATGTTGTTTCGTCTTATGGTATCACTTATCTCTCGAATTCTCCCTTTGTGGTCCAGTAGTTGTTTGTCTCTCTTTTGCTCAGCTTCTTTATTCTCTGTCATTTGGTCTTCTGTATCACTAATTCTTTCTTCTGCCTCATTTATCCTAGCAGTAAGAGCCTCCATTTTTGATTGCATCTCATTAATAGCTTTTTTAATTTCAACTTGATTAGACTTTAGTTCTTTTATTTCTCCAGAAAGGGCTTTTATTTCTCCTGACAGGGTTTCTCTAATATCTTCCATGCCTTTTTCGAGCCCGGCTAGAACCTTGAGAATCGTCGTCCTGAATTCCAGATCAGACATATTACCAATGTCTGTATTGATTAGGTCCCTAGCCTTCGGTCCTGCCTCCTGTTCTTTTTTCTGTGGTGAGTTTTTCTGCCTTGTCATTTTGTCCAGATAAGAATCCGCTGTTCTCCTTGTTAAGTGAACTTGGTCTTGGCTGGATTTCTTGTTGATCTTCTGGGGGAGGGGCCTGTTGTAGTGATTCTCAAGTGTCTCTGCCCCAGGTGGAATTGCACCGCCCTTACCAGGCGCCGGGCTAAGTAATCCTCTCAGGTTCGCTTTCGGGAGCTTTTGTTCCCTGAACGCTTTCCGTAGAGTTCCGGAGGACGGGAATGAAAATGGCGGCCTCCCAATTTCCGGCTCAGAGGAGCCAAGAGCTAGGGGCCCCAGTCTTCATGCGCCCTCAGAGAAAAGCGTCCAATCACTCCTGTCTCCCCAGCCTCCAGCCGCGCTTGGAGAAAATCGTGCGTAATCAGTCCCGTCTCACCGGCTTCTGGGAACACTCCGAGCTCACCCAGCCTGTGACCAAGAGTCTCTGTCTCTGGCAGAGTCCCACCTGGAGTCTCCAAACCCCATAGATCCCTGAGCTCTCCCAGGTCGGAGTCTCCCCGGATCTTGTGGGGATCCCTCGCACCGAGCACCGGCCCGTGTCCCAGACCACAGCCTTAGGAAACCCTGAGTTGAGAGCCCACTCCTCGGCTCCGTCTCCGCAGCCAGCATCCCCGCTCTAATACCTGTGAGCTCTGCGACACTCAGACACCCCCGATCCTTCTGTGACCCCATGGGACCTGAGTCCACGCTTTCCCCGTGAGGTCTTCACTCCAGTTTAGCCTCTGGAGCAATGTCCCTCCGTGGAGCAGACTTTTAAAAGTCCTGATTTTGTGCTCTGTTGTTCTGCCGCTTGCTGGGAGCCGGCCCCTCCCCCCGGGGTCTATCTTCCTGCCGCGTTGGATTCACTTCTCTGCTGGTCCTACCTTTTAGAAAGTGGTTGATTTTCTGTTTCTAGAATTGTTGTTTTTCTTCTCTTCAATCTCCTGTTGGATTCGTAAGTGTTCGGAATGGTTGATAGGCTATCTAGCTGATCTCCTGCTGCCTGATGTCTTCTCAGCCTGCTACTTCTCCGCCATCTTGACTCCTCCCCCTGAAAATATCTTTATTTTACTTTTGTTCTAAAAAAGATATTTTTCCCTTGGGGTGCCCGGGTGGCTCAGTGGGTTAAAGCCTCTGCCTTTGGCTCAGGTCATGATCCCAGGGTCCTGGGATCAAGCCCTGCATCGGGCTCTCTGCTTAGCAGGGAGCCTGCTTCCCTTCCTCTCTCTCTGCCTGCCTCTCTACCTACTTGTGATCTCTGTCAAATAAATACATAAAATCTTAAAAAATAAATTAAAAATTTTTAAAAAGATATTTTCCCTTGGTATATAGAACTCTAAACCAGCTGACCTTTGCTTCAGCACAACCAAGATACCATCCCTCTGTACCTTGACTCACACACAATACATATACAATTCACGGTAAAGATACTGATTCCTTAATCAGTGGATAGTGGTTTTCATCAGGTCAGGAATATTCTCAGCCTTTTTCTCTGTGCTTCTTAACTTCTATTTCATATTTTTCATTTCTTTGTCTATGTGTGTGCATTCTAGATAATCTTGCCAAGTCTATCTACTAGCTAACTAATTTCTAATTGAGTAACTCTCTCCTCAGATATGTCTAATCTATTGTTAAACACATCCATTAAATTTTAATTTCAATTACTATAGTTGTTATTTCTATAATTTATACTTTATATTGTTTATTTTTATACCCACTCTTTACTCATCTTTGCAATTCTATTTTTTTATTA
Source organism: Taxidea taxus jeffersonii (assembly GCA_003697995.1). NCBI lineage: Eukaryota > Metazoa > Chordata > Mammalia > Carnivora > Mustelidae > Taxidea > Taxidea taxus. Next base: position 105,342 of record RCUC01133652.1, on the reverse strand, counting down.
TGTTAGATCTCCCTATATATATTTGCAATATCTTTCCAAATAGGATACCTGTTTAATTTTTTCCTCCTGTTGAATCTCACCCTAAGTGCATTGTTTCTTGTGCATTCTGTGAAATTTGACTGCATGTTTATTTTTATTCTAACATTATCTCTGGACCCTTTGAGGCCTGGGTTTCTCTAGCTAGACAGTGTAAGTTTGTTCTTGCCAGTAGTTATCACAATAATTTCCCATTTTAAAATTTCTTTGGGATCAATATTTCATTGCTTAGATATTCCCTTATTTAAGAACTCCCATATTGTGGACATTGAGGACATTTATGATATTTTGCTATTACAAATTATGCACTAGTGAACAGATACTAATATACTTTAGGTTAATTTTGATGATGTTTTTGTAAGTAGTTACCAAACCAGACTGCAGAATACATAATGCACTGCTTGAAGTTAATTTTCAAGTGGCCAAAGTGATCAGACTAATCTCATTAACAACAAATAGAGAGACATGCCTACTCTTCAAAGGCTCAAGGAAAAGCAGTTTCATAAAGCAGTTGGGCAAATAACCATAAAATAATTTTAATAAATATGTTAAGCAAATAAAACATTTAAAATTAACCTGATCATTTATTTTGTCTCACCAATATAATAAAATACTCTTCACATTCCTTTAAAATGACATGAATTACATCGTGATTATACAAACATATAATTATATATCTACACATCCATCACTGGGAAAACTACACCATGTAGAATAAAAACCAACACATATTTGAGAACACCTACATTCTTATGAAAATTTACCAGTTCTACAGAAGTCTGTAACAGCATTCATTTTCCAGTTTTAAAAATATATGGTAAGATAATATCAACTAACTGTTACAATCCATCATTAATTATGAGTCCTATGGGGACAGATAAGGAACTGTGAGTAAATTTAGAAAATACGTGTGTATAGGAAACAAAACAGATGAATATGTGGAAAGGGGTTAAAAGGAGAGAGGGAAGCAAACATAAGAGACTCCAAAGAGAACAAACTGAGGGTTGCTGGCTGGAGGTGGATGGGGATTGGGGATTAAGAAGGACAGTTGTTAGGATGAGCATTGTGTGTTGTATATAAGTGCTGAATCACTGAATTCTACTGAAACCAATATTATACTGTAGTTAACACACAGTATATGTATGTTTATTTAAATTCTGTATATGTATATTTAAATTTAAATTCTGAATTTAATAAAATTTAAATAAACTAATTTTATTATTTAAATTTAAATTAAAGTTTAAATTTTATTTAAATAAATTTAAATAAGATTTAATAAATTTAATTTAAATAAATTTAAACAAATAAAATTTTGGAAAAAAAGGAAGCAAAAAAAGAAAATATATGTATATGAAATTATACCATTCAGAAATGTTATATACGTTTTTGGGGAGCTCCTTCAGTATTTAACAACGTGCATACCTCCCAAAAATGAACTCTCTCCCTTCTAAGGATGAGTGTTAAAATTTATATGTTGCTTCTTGATTCAAAAAAATATTTCATCAAATATCTTGAGTTTTTTAGAGAAAAGGTAAAATGCTGAGTAAAGCACAAAGCTTTAACTTCCATATTTTATGACCTGTTGTTATACTTTGGAATAGATCTATTTTTAGGGTTTAATTTTCTTGGTTAGATGAGAAATATCTATAGAGATAAGTGGACACAGTTAGTTATGTGAGAATTCTACTTACTAAACAAGAACAAGAACAGAAGAAAAAAAACTGGGTAACTATTATTGTGACATTTATGGGATCTTGACAGGTTTAAAAATCTTGTACCTTTTCCTGTTATCATGACCATGGGAAAAACTCCCAACCCCACTATAAAATAGCTAAGAAAAGACTTGCAATAATAGCCTAGTGCCTCATTAGAAAAGCCTGTATTTCCTGCTTCGGTAACCAGCTGATGGAAATAAAGTTCATCTTGTCAACAGGTTTATTTATTTCCCATTCTTCTTCTGCTTTGCTAATCTTCCTTTTATGTTTCCTTAATAACACATACTGGAAAAGTTCCTGAATGCTTTTCAAATAAAAAGAAGGTCTGAGAAGGATTGACAAATTTATGTTGTGTCAACATAGACACGGGCGTCTCCCAGTCTGGAACTCAATGTATAATATCTGAAAAAGATAAATGTAGACCCTCCTTTTCTCATTCATCAGATCAGGAGATGTTCAGGTCTACTAATTGGTTTTAATACATGTTATTAGAATTTTATTGCCAGTACAATAAAGACACAGTACATTTCATGTATCATAATAGACTGGCATTAAAAATAACTAGGAGAGCTGGCTCCAAAAAGGATAGAAAAGGAAAAATCTAGAATTGGTGCCATCAAATGAGTTTTTGGATACTTCAGGGTTGTGACTAGCGGCTAAATGTAGAACTTACCAAATAGGAAATAATGCATGAATTCAGGATCAGCTGTCACCTATAATTAATCAGTATGTATAAAAAAAATTGTCATTACATATGTGGTACTAAACTGGAGATGCAGAACCCAAGCATCTTTTAATAATTAATCTTTAGACCAAATTCCTTACTGATCCTCAAATGTTGGAATAAAGTACCATATTTTTGTGTGGTCATCATAGAGCAGGCAATATTTTGGGATTTTCATAATAGAAAAATTTAATTCACTATTTAATCATATTTTTTAAAGATTTTATTTATTTATTTGACAGACAGAGATCACAAGTAGGCAGAGAGGCAGGCAGAGAGAGAGAGAGAGAGGAGAAAGCAGGCCCCCTGCTGAGCAGAGAGCCTGATGCAGGGTCCGATCCCAGGACCCTGGGATCATGACCTGAGCCGAAGGCAGAGGCTTTAACCCACTGAGCCACCCAGGTGCCCCTATTTAATCATATTTTTAACTGGTGTCTTAAACATTGGGTGTAAAAATGTGATAATTATGAAAAGACTCCTTGCCTTAATCCACTTCCAGGAAAAATGTATACTATAATAGGTTTTATCACATAAAATCTTTGTAGTTTCTGTGCAACTTTTAAAATTAATTTGCCCCACCTGTGCAAAAAACAGTGAGTTTTGCACTATTTTTCACCAAAAAAGTCATTGCATAGCAACATACTGACACAACATGAAACATGATAAATGGAATTTTAGCTGATAAATTTAGATTAATATCTCTAAGCAAGTTCAAAAGGTAGTTTTTTGTTACCATGCCCTAGATGCTTTTCTTTCATTAACCTTTAGCCCAAGTTCACAGTAAATCTACCATCTCTACCAAACTCTGTGCCCTTTGGAGCAGTCTTTCAGTCCTACCAAACCTACATATGCTCCTTCTTGGGTTTATCTTAGATCACAGCTCCGTACCTCTTCATTCCGCCGCCTTCACGACTTTGCCCTTCCCCATCTATCTTCTCTCTCAAGAGGCCGCAGTGTCTCACCCTCCATCCCAGACACTGAAGAGGGCTTCCAATATTCCAAAATGTTGATTGTTAATGACATTTCCCATTAAGCTAAAGCAGTGACAACCACAGTACCTTGTCATCTGAAGTTGATATTTATGACCTATTTCAGTCCTGGATTACTAATTTCCCTAGAAGGTGCTCCCGAGGATCATTTTGTGAATGGTTAGATTTTGCTTTTATTTCTTTCCAGTGCTTACTCTGCTACCTCAAGTAGCTAGAGATGGTCTATACAGACCCTTATATTTAGGCAAAAGACATCTTGCCTTCCTCAAGTAAATGTCTGCCTCTTCAAAATGATTGTTGGTTTTTGTTTTGTTTGTTTGGTTGGTTGGTTTGCTTTAAAATAGCATCCCAGGGTGCCTGGGTGGCTCAGTGGGTTAAGCCTCTGCTTCCTGGGTGGCTCAGTGGGTTAAGCCTTCAGCTCAGGTCATGATTCCAGGCTTCTGGGATGAGTCCTGCATCAGGCTCTCTGCTCCGCAGGGAGCCTGCTTCTGCCTCTTTCTCTCTCTGCCTGCTTGTCTGCCTACGAGTGTCTGTCAATAAATAAAATCTTAAAAAAATAAAAATAAAATAGCATCCCAAACAGTAGATGGTATCTCTTTAGCTGATCCCCTTTACTGAAAACAAGACCAGGTCAAAAGCATCACAAGAACTGTAGCCATTGAACGAGGGACTACCAAGGCACAAAGGGTCACCCTGTCCTTTTCCACTATTTACTCTGCAGAGAGCACATTGCTAATATCAAAGAAATGCTGTTAACACTCTTTTTTGAAAAACTGATTTTTCAGTAATTCAAAGAAAAGATAGCTTACAAATGCCAGGAGTGGAGATAAAATAAGGTGAAAAGCCATATTATCTAAATGAGAACATGTGTTTGAGCTGCTCAGCAAATGCATGGTACTTTTATATAAAAGTTAGTGTGCCATTCCTTTTTTTTTTTTCTTAAAGATTTTGTTTATTTGAGAGAGATTGAGAATGAGAGGAGAGAGGTCAGCTGGAGAAGCAGACTCCCTGCTGAGCAGGGAGCCCGATGTGGGACTCAATCCTGGGACTCCAGGATCACGACCTGAGCCAAAGGCAGTTGCTTAACCAACTGAGCCACCCTGGCGCCCCTGTTCCCTCTTTTTAAATTTACTGTACATGAAGGGATGAAAGAATACTAAAAAAAAAAAAAAAAAAAAGGAAAGAAAAAGAAAAGAATTTCAACTCCAGCCCTTCTGTCCTAGAGTGCTGTATTTATTTCCCTGATTGGGTGTATGGTGCAGCTCAGGTGGGCTACTCAACCTAGTTCCCGCTTCCCCATATCCCACCTGCACAAGGCACTTCAGTCAGCCTCTATCTTCCCCCACCATGATTTTGGCCTTGCAACACACTCTCCTCCCTGCACACTCCACCCTGCTCTTTCCCAGCAGAGAATGACTTAAGGAGGAATAGAAGAACCAGAGAGATAACCACAGAAAAAAGCAATTTGTATGATAGTCCGGAAGCCTGGTTTCCACTCCCAGCCCTGCCACTGAATTACCTGTGAATGTGAGAAAGTCGTTTACGTAGATGGATCAGAGGGCAAGTTAAACGATGGCTAAAATCCCTTCCAAATGATTCTATGAAATAAATTGTTTATATTATTTCCCTAAAATGTAATCAGTATTAAAAATAAAACAGAATAGGGTGCCTGGGTGGCTCAGTGGGCTAAGCCTCTGCCTTTGGCTCAGGTCATGATATCAGGGTCCTGGGATCAAGTCCCGCATCGGGCTCTCTGCTTGGTGGGGAGCCTGCTTCCTCCTCTCTCTCTCTCTGCCTGCCTCTCTGCCTACTTGTGATCTCTCTCTGTCAAATAAATAAATAAAATCTTAAAAAATAATAAAAAAATAAAAATAAAACAATAAATTTGTGCTTCTGCCTCTGTTGAATATCAGAAAAACAAGTCCTTACTTTCCCTCGGTTGTCCTAATTTCATAACTGGTCATGGTTTATGTCTGAAAGAAACCCTCACATTTTTCATTCTGACCTCCCTCAGTTTCCTTACTTATAATGTGGACATGGTAATAATATCTCCTGCTTAAACTTGTTAACAGTCAACAGGGGGTAATCAATGTACAGTGATTGGCAGTTTTCCCAACACAGCAAATGTGAGCCATTGTGGTTGTAATTCCCAGGGTTAAAAATAAGGGTAGTGTGGTTCCAAGAAAGATAGGAAATTTAAGTAAAAGTAGTTTTCACACATCTGACCAGTGCCAAGATACATAGTGAAGCCAGATTAGTCACTTGTCTGCGGAAACACTTCCAAAGACTTCCCATATCACTTGGAGTAAAGCCAAAGTCTTTATAAGGCCCGCCAGGCCCTGTGTAGTGTGGAGCCCCTCACCTCTGTGATCAGATGTCCTACCCACCCCGGGCTCCCTCAGCTCTGGAGAGATTGCCATCTGCCTCTTCCTCCAACCTGCCAGGCATACTCCTGGCATTGCCACCGGATGCACCTTCTGCCTATGTTGCTTACCCCAAATGACCACATGACTAACTCCCTCATCTCTTTTCTGATTCTGTTCCAGTACCTTCTCCTTGATGAAGCTCACTCTGACATCCTATTTAAAATTGCAACCCTTCCACTTACCACAGTATTGTGAGTTCTATTGTGAGGCTTATGCCTCAGTCTAGACAATGAGCTTTTTTTTTTTTTAAGATTTTTTTTATTTTTTATTTATTTGAGAGCGAGAGATCACAAGTAGGCAGAGAGGCAGGCAGAGAGAAGAGGAAGCAGGCTCCTCGCGGAGCAGAGAGCCCGATGCAGGGCTTGATCCCAGGACCCTGAGATCATGACCTGAGCTGAAGGCAGAGGCTTAACCCACTGAGCCACCCAGGCGCCCCTAGACAATGAGCTTTTAACTGACCACTGTACTAGAAAAGTAGAAAAGTCCATTGATTTAAAACAACAACAACAACAAAAAGCTTTCTTTTTTTTTTTTTTAAGATTATTTATTTATTTATTTGACAGAGATCACAAGTAGGCAGAGAGGCAGGCAGAGAGAGGAAGGGAATCAGGCTCCCTGCTGAGCAGAGAGCCCACTGCGGGGCTCCATCCCAGGACCCTGAGATCATGACCTGAGCCGAAGGCAGAGGCTTTAACCCACTGAGCCACCCAGGCGCCCCAACAAAAAGCTTTCAAGTAGACAAAACAAAAACCCATGTTCATTTTCTGATTTAGAAAAATATTGCTAGGTGACCTTAGGTAAATTACTTAGTACTGACCCTGAATTTCCTTATCTATAAAATGAAATTATAATATCTACTAGAATTAACCATAACTGTGATCCAAAAGACAGAAGATACAAAACAAATGCTTAAAGAAAGAAAATGCCAAGAGTTTGCTCCTTCAGGCATAACTTGGCATGAGGGCTCAAATGATGCCACTAAATTTCAGTCTTTCTCCATCTTTTGGCTTTTATCTTTCTTTGTTGAACAGATCCTCAGGCTCTGTATATTGTGGTAAGATAAAGCTTTGAGATTTTCTTGATCTACATTCTTGCAGGTTTAATTACAACAGGAAAGACAAGTGTTCTTTTCTCAATAGTTTCAACAAAAGTCTTGAGCCCTATTTTGATGGGCTTGAACTGGATCAAATACCTATCCCTAAAAGAATCACTACAGCTAAGGACATAAAATACACTAATTTGCTACCATCTAGGTCACATGCCTACCCCTAGAGCTGGAATCAGGCCTGAAAACCTATAGAATGTGAAAGAGAAACATGTAATTCTGCACAAGAAATTTAGGATCGGGGCGCCTGGGTGGCTCAGTGGGTTAAGCCTCTGCCTTCAGCTCAGGTCATGATCTCAGGGTCCTGGGATCGAGCCCTGCATCAGGCTCTCTGCTCAGCAGGGAGCTTGCTTCCCCATCTCTCTCTCTGCCTGCCTCTGCCTACTTGCGATCTGTCAAATAAATAAATAAAATCTTTAAAGAAAAAAAAAAAAAGAAATTTAGGGTCATGTTTCCAAAAAGAGAGAGTGTGAATGCTGGGTGAGACAGAAATCCCTATACAATGTATAATCTTGTCATATTTTTATAAAACTAAATGAAACATTATTTGTAAAATACTCATGAATAACATATATATAAAAGTATATATATATAAAAGTTTCATAAATATAAAAGTTTTTAATGCTGATATAAAAAATATATATTTATATAAATGTAATATAAAAGTTTTATATATACGATGGAATACTATGCAGCCATCAAAAGAAATGAAATCTTACCATTTGCGACAACATGGATGGAACTAGAGCGTCTTATGCTTAGCGAAATAAGTCAACTGGAGAAAGACAACTATCACATGATCTCCCTGATATGAGGAAGTGGAGATGCAACGGGGGTGGGAGTTAAGGTGGTAGGAAAAGTAAAAATGAAAGAAGATGGGATCGGGAGGGAGACAAACCAAAAGAGACTCTTAATGTCATAAAACAAACTGAGGGGGGTGGGGGGAAGAGGGGTTGGGAGAGGGTGGTGGGGTTACATTATATGTTTAAATAAAGCTTAAATAAAGTTAAAAAAAAGTTTTTAATGCTTTTATATATATAAAAGTGTATATATATGTTTTTAATGCTGACTATAGTTATTGGCATATAGCAGGTGGTAAGACAATGTCAAGTGAATAAAATAAATAAGTAAAGACAATCTGCTAGAGGAATTTAGAATGAATAATTTATAGATGATTTTGCTTATGTTTCGTTAACTGGCTAGTTTTCTTGTTGGCAGAGATTGTAAGCGATTAAGTCACATCTATTGTTTTCACAGCTTTCTGAATATATCCTACTGAATCTAATACATTTATAGAAATACAATATAGGTATAAATATAGAAAAAGGCAATTTTAGCCTATACACCAATCCACTATAGCTGTTAACTCACCCAGTTAATGAATATGGGCCTTCGTTTATATTTTCAGACTATGCTGGCCAGGGGAATGTCAACAAGAGGGACTGGCACCATCCTCAAAAGCTCTGTTTCCTTGTTTTGCATCTAAGGATTGTAGGATGTAGCATAACATAGCAAAGAACATAGCAAAGGTCTGTTTATAGAATAGAAAAAAAATGGACTTTTTTTTAAAGTAAGCAACATACTAAAATACAGATTTGCTAATTAAAAAAAGAAAGAGTAAGTGATAATAATTTTCAAGAAGTTAGTAAGCATCAGTAAAATTCTGATGGAGAATTTTAGGGGCCCTACATAAGAAAGTGGGATGGGGAGGGATACCATAGAAAGTATCATTTGAGCTGAGAACTCAGGAGAAAGAACTTTACATGGAACTAGAGGAAGGAGCTGTTGAGAATTCAGCCTTGGCCTTTTAGCTAGAACTTGAATCCCAGCTCTGCCTTTGACTTACTGTGTGACTTTGGGCAAGTTACTTAACCTCTCTGTGCCTCATTTTCTTCATCAATAAAATGAAAATGATAGTAACTGTATTAAAGATTGATAAAGCACTACTTTCATTCAAGCCCTCAAATCCTGTTGCAAAACTGGTAACATTCCCCACTAGCCTTTCTGACTCAACCCCTGCAGCTCACCCATTATGCTACTGCCGCAGCCATTTTTCCTTGCTGCAAATCAGACTCCTACTTCCTTTACAGTGAGTCCTCTTTACTTTTTGCAAAATCCAAATTACTTAGAATGGTGTGGCCATCCTTCCAAGATATGGCCCTGGTCTATGTCTCCAGGTGTGTGTGTGTGTGTGTGTGTGTGTGTGTGTGTGTGTGTGTGTGTTTGCCACCGTGACCCCTCACCCTCCCCAGTCTTAAACCCTTAGATTCACACACATTAACTACATAAAGCTCCTGTAACATACGTGCTATTTCCTCTCTCTGTAACCTTTGTGTAGCCCGTGTTCTCTGCTTGGAAATTTGGTCTCAGTAAACACCAGGGTCAATTCTATTATCTCTTCCAATGCACTTTTATTAACTTCTTCCAGCAGGCCCCAAACTAGAGCTGACCACCATACCATAGGTATTGGATTTCCAATTGCCTCACCCCATATAAATGATAGTAATGTTTTGTGGGTGTGGTATGGCAATGGGAATGATCTAATAAGGAAAGAGAAACTGATAATATAGGAGAAAGGGAAAAATTTTAAAAGAATAGTTCTTGAAAAATAAAACATTTTTAAAAGGGGGCCTAGTTTATGGAGCATGAATGGGAACATTGGCCTTTGAGAGAGTTGAGCCTCTCCCTTTCATTGTAATAGAGGGACAATCCACAGGGTAGATACAGGTGAATTTAGATTGATGCAGAAGGAAGAAGCAGCAGTTTCTCTTTCACGGCTTCTTTTTTCTTCATGAAGCATAAGATAGGATATTGCCTAAAAATGAAGAGAGGGAAGACACTAGAGCAGAATTGCAGAGAAAGGGGGTATAAAAGATGAGTCTGGGAGAGTGGAAGGTTGAGATAATAATAATCTAACACCATGGGCTCTGAGACAAGGTCATCAACTGAACATGGGTAGTAGGTCCTCTTGGAAAGTTGAGATAAAGAGGAGCAACTTGACAAGGAAAGTATACTGGAATTGTCGGGTAGTAGTGACGGTCCATTTGAGATCTGTGGTAATGAACTTAGATTGGAAGAGTCAATGTGGTCAGCAGGGTTGTGCATTTTCCTCCAGGACCATGCAGCTGCTTAGGTGGGCATGCAGGGAAGTAATAACCGGGTTTACCCATGATTGATTTTTGCCGGGTGATACGGTGGAAACAGAGGTCCATGAGGGAGTTGTAGATTTTTGTGAAAGATTATCATGGGTAACTGTGCTTCCAAACTGTGCAAGGAGAGAGGGGAGGTCATGAGGGAATTATTAAACGCAAAAAGTGGAAGAATCAGTAGGTTCAAAGTCTAGTGAATGAGCAAACATTCTAGAGAAGGAATACTGGAGTATCTGTGCTGATCAAACAGTAGAGAACTGGAAATGGATATTTTAAAGAAAAGCAACTAGGGTGATGACAGTTCATGAACAGTCTTTTCTACACATTGTTTACGGCATGTTGAACAATTTTAATGAAGATGCCCTCTCACCAAGAACGAACATACAGATCAGAAAATCCAGCTACAAGTGACAATAGGTATTTATTAGCAAGCTAATAAATGATCATGTTCATGTCTGTTCAAAACTCAAGAGTCACCTGTGAATAATCCTAGATTTCAGGATTGAAATGATCTTTATACCTCAAAAGGTACAACAACAACAAAATTAACTGATATAAGTGGAAGTTTTCCCCTAGTGTCATATGCCATTGGTCTTTGTTTTAGACGGAGCAGGACTGGGTAAGAACCCATCAATATAGAACTTTCTAGACAGTTGGCATGATTCTCTTGCTGGTGGGGTAGATGTCACAATATGTACTTGAAGTATCACATCCCTACCCTGAATTTAAGTCTCCTATTTCTCTTCCTGGTCCAGAATTGATGACATTGACTACTGATTACTGGCAATGTGAATCCACCCTCCCCTGATTAACAATACACACAAAATTAGTATTTCTTTGTTAAGGTATAAAATCCATTCACAGTGAGTAGTTTAGGACTTCCTAAGGTGATTCAAAGCCTACAGTGAGAAGCAGGCAACCTGGGCATAGAAAAATGTGAGTTCTTTAGTTCATAAAGAATCTAGGGAGTTCCTAAGAGGAGAAAACTGAGGTATTAAAAGCTGCCTGCATGCCACAACAATATCATTACGAAAGAAAAAGTAGTCGAGTAAGGAACTGAGGTTAAGGATGTTAGTGGAAAGACATGACCATCTGCTCTTGCATGTACCCTACTGTCTCTACAGAAACATGATTTAGTTACGAGGTGCAGCAGCTTTTTATGGATATTTGAAGATGTGAGCCTGATGCTGTCCTAGTGATGTGGGTATTCCAGGATTCTGTTACTTATTTCTTACTAAGTATTTTTCCTGGTTTTCATTATTGAGGAAATAATGATATTGAAGCAATATTTTCACAGTAGACTATCTAGCTTCCCTTAGCTGTAGGAGTTAAAGTTTTTGTACTTCCCACTAATTCTTTTTTTTTAAATAAATGTTTTGCTAGAACGACTCAGCATGGCATTCTGCTAGTTACTAATCAACATTACAAAATGTAAGACAATGATATATGATTAGTACTAAGCTTGTATAGTAGTACATCTGTTGTCTGATAAATATAAATCAGGAACACAAATAAAATGTGGACACAAGAGACCCCTGTCTCCCATGATTCTCAGTTGACATCGGTGACCATCCTGTCTGGCCCTGGGTTATCTTCAGACATTTGTGGTACTGCCTGCCCCTGAATTTTCTCTTTATGGCCTGGGTCTCTGAGCTCTCTAGGGTTTGGAAACAATTTGCCTAAAAAGCCATCATAGAGACTTTCAAGCCTAAGTTCTTCCTCCAGCAACAGAGTCCTATCTAGAAAGCAAAAGTTTTTTTTTTTTCTTTTTAAATTCCCTGTTCCTCCTTAGACTGAATCATAAAATATATAAAAATTTCCCAGTACTATAGGGCAACTGACTTATGGATAGATCCCATTCTTTCTATGACTGGAAGGATGTTTCACAGGAAGCTTTACTAAATTTAACCCTCTCTCCAACCCTCAATCTCCATGCAACCAGTTTCTCACAGGATTAGGCACTATGATTTTGTTTTTTAAAGGGACCTTATACATGTTCCCAGAACATAGCATCTTAACGCACATTTAAACCAATCGAATATAGTCTTACCATGTATATGAAGTGATTCTTTCAGTCCAGTCACAGATGACTTAAGGATGGTTAGTGGCGCCATCGTGCATGCTTGGCTTTGATTCATATACGCCTGTGAATTGTCTCTATGGAGAAAATGTACAGAGGTAACATTTCACTTTTATGTTTTTCATCAAACAGCTTCCTAGTGACAGAAGGAAAGGTATGAAAGTTGTTAGGGAAAACATTCTCTATTACCAGGAGGTTGTTTCTTCAGAAGTCAGAGGCTTGTGTGCTTTGTGAAAGGAATACTAAATTAAACCTGTACTAGAGACTTTCTTTCAGATAATCAGGTTTTACAAAGCCACCTTTGCCTCATACAAACAAAATGCTCTACAGGTAGATGCTTAGAAGTTATTTTATCATAGAATTAAAGGAACTTTGATTCTAAAATGTGTGCTTCTATATACTAATGTGAAATATTCAGTGTATAAAACATTCTCAACCAAAGAAAGAATGGCAGATCCACACTTGGCACTAGTTTTAGGTGGTTTGTGGGATGCAGGAAATCTCACTCGAGTCTCCCTCAGAGCCTGAAATCCTACCACCTCAAGTTTGGTCCTTTGAGTTAAGGCTTTGTATTTTCAGTCTTTATTAATATGAACCAAATCCTAGGTGGGCAACATTTAAAATAATTATTAATCTGAAAAACAGACTTTTTTTTTTCATTTCATTTTCTTTTATTTCTTTTCAGTGTTCCAAAATTCATTGTTTATGCACCACACCCTGTGCTCCATGCAATACGTGCCTTCCATAATACCGACCACCAGGCTCACCCAACCCCCCAATCCCCTCCCCTCCAAAACCCTCAGTTTGTTTCTCAGAGTCCACAGTCTCTCATGGTTTTCTGACTCTTAACTATGAAAAATGAATAGATGGTTACCGAAGGGGAGGTGCGGGGGGAGGGATGGGTGTAATAGGTGATGGAGATTAAGAGGACACTTACCACCATGAGCATCAAGTACTGTACGGAAGTGTTGGGTTACTGTGTTGTACACCCGAAACTAATAGAATACTGTATGTTAACTGTATTAGAAGAAAAATTATAAACCTAAAAAAATAATTACTAATGATGATCTCTTTAAGAAATATTTATTACTTTTCTTTATGTACTAAGAGCTACTTGTGTGAGAAAATAGAAGGTAATGTTGAATGCCCCACTTTGCTAGGAGATAGATAGGTAAGATGAGAAACCTGAAATCTGCTGGCTGCCTAGACAGGCAGATCTCTAGCAACTCCAGACAGTTAGAAGGAAATATGAGGGTGTTGAGTGTCTTAAATGTAGGATATTAAAAACAAAGATGTCATAGATAACTTTGAGACCTATTCTACAGTTTTGCTGAGGTCCAGTAGGATGACAATATTGAAAAAATTACATTGACCTCAGGATCTTTGTCTTCTTTCTGTTGCGATTCTCGAGTTGATGCTTTGATTTGCAGTATTGAAGCCTTTTGGGTGGATTCTGCCCTCCGTATCTTCACAGACTGGTTCCGTTTTATTGCAGAATATTTCAGCATGCGTCTCCTAAACAAACCCCAGAACCATATTGCAGCCTTGAGAATGTCGAGAAAACACTTAAAAAGCAAGACTCCCTCTGGCAGTCTCTTCCTGCAGCACAGGGACTTTGTGCCCTGCTATCAGAAGGACGCTGAAAGTCAGGGCACAGCTTTGTCTACAGCTCCTCATTTGCTTTAATTTAAAGGTCCCAATCTCAGTTCTTTATGGAGTGTTTAGGTTTCCTTGTAGGCCTCTTAGGAATCATAAGCTTCTCTACTCCTTAACTGTATAGTGAATTGCTGTAATTGAAGCTCTTTTGTTGCTGCAATTTCTTCCTAATGTAACAGTTTCAGTCAAGTACCCCACCCCCCCCCCGGAGGCATTAATGATTGCCAGTTTCGAGAATACCCTTGCTGGGTATGTACTTTTTACTTCCGGTGCCAGATCACACCACTGTTTCCTATTCTTCCTCAAAGTGAAAGGACTTTTCTCCTTTTTCCCCTTACCGTTTAGCATGCCCTTTTTAACCACTGTAGTGGAATATAGAGAATATTTGCCAACCAGTTACAAAGTCATTCTTCATAGTTTCATGGAGTTTACCAATTTACAGTACATATCTCAGGACAGAGGAACTAATGTTGTTTTATTTGCTATCAGCTATGAAATTATGGTCACTAGAGCTTATGATAGTCTGCCCTTGCTAAGGATTTACCTATGGTTTATAGCATGTCATTAAAATAAATTGTTATTTTCCAATGACAAGGTCTACCCTAAGATATAAAATTGAAAGGGAGGATCCTTCTTCAAATGCAACAGAGTATTCTGGAAAATATCCTCTTGTCTGAAGTTAAGTGAGTTTTTCTTTATTTAGTCCTGGTAACTATTTCAGATAGTACATGGTTAAATGGATGCTTATTATAATCAAACTTCCTAATCTTCTTTTCATTCACACATGCATGCATACACACACATACACACAAAATCTATCTCCCATTAAAGAGGAAAGACTGCTTAATTATTGTTTTACGGAAAGTTACAAACACCAGGAAAGATCTGAAATAAAAGCAGCCACCCTTCAGCCCGGATTTGCGGAGGGCCCACACTATGCCTATCCCTGTTCTAGGACCTGGAGAAAGAGCGCTAAGCAAGGCAGACGACTCCCACAGAGCCCGAGTTCCAGAACCTTCATCCAGACTTCTCTTTCCATTTCCATTTTCTTTTTTTTTAATCTCTTCTGATTATTTATCAAAGGGCCTTATATTCTTTATCCAATAGGAGCAAGTTCTCCATGATGAGAACACTAATTTGTCTTTTAGTGCTGGGAATTATGCAATTTGTCCTAAAGTCATCTGTTTCTGAAAGTAGTACAAGTCTATTTCATTATATAAAAATGAAAGACACTGAAATTTATTATTATTTTACTGAACATAAATCAGGAAATAGATTCAATATACATTACCTAAGGACTGACATTTCAAGCCCCTTAGCCATGTGTTTCAGTAAATGTGTTTCTGTGTTCATTTACTGCTACATTTTGAATCATTGCCTCTGCTCATATGACTGTTGATGTCTCTCCCTTCAGCCTGGATGAACCCATTTCATTCCAAGGATTAGAGCTTCTGCAAAATAATAGAAAGCCTTGGTCTGAACTACACAAAACATTTGCTGATTACCATATAGTATAGAACTCCAAAGAAGGATTGACACGGAGCCCAATGTAGTCTTTTTTAATTTGAACTTTGTTTTGTTTTATTAAAATACAAATAAAATCCCCAGTAACTCTCAGTATTTTTATGAACATTTTTCTATCTACTTTGACAGTCTCAAATATCTTACTGATTGATGCATATTTTATACTTCATTGTATAATTTTTAAGATTTAAGTTTATGATTTGATACCAAAAAAATTGCACTTTTCCACCTGTACAATGAAAATTTGAAACATTGGCTTGAGTATACAGAAATATATATTGATGATTTTGGTAACATACAATTTTGGTATGTTGATGATTTTGGTAACATACAAATCATACATTTGGATGATTTTGGTAACATAAATTAATTTCAGATGTTGGGAAGTAATTATGAAAACCTCCCAGGGCGACCCAGAGAGTATCAGTGAGTTCTCCAATCTGCTGTGGGATTTGTTTCTTAGATAAATGTCGTTCTGTGTGTGTTTTTCTCTCAGGAGGTCGAGCTGTGTCGTGTTAGCAGTCAAGAGAAGCTGGGCCTGACAGTCTGTTACCGAACGGATGATGAAGAAGACATGGGCATTTATGTCAGCGAGGTAAGAAATGCCGAGGAGGGGAGATGGGGGAGGGAGACTGCGAGTAATGGAGTCAAATGACTCACGATGAGAAAATCCTTGGGAGGCTTGGATGTGAAGAATTGGCCATGTTCCAGTACTTGTCACTTTCAATTAGGAAAGTAAATTATGTTGCCCAAGTAATGTAATTATTATCAGCTTGTTTAATGGGGATGCTTTCACCACAGAATCCCAGTAAGGAAAACTGCAAAAATGGGAGCATTGTCTAAATTTGAATAAATTCCCCTAAGTATGCAGGAAGTCAAGCAAAGTTTCTGGTGAGCAAACATTCCTCCTTCCATTCCTTTTATCAGTGCTTTAACAAGAGCATTGACTAATTGCTTTAGACCTAATATCACAAATATTACATATTTTACTCTGCTGGCAGGATTGATACTTTTGAATATCCACAGAATGTATCTGTGAGGTTTTTTTATTCAATCCTATAATCAATGTCAGAAAGTGAAGTACTTATATGTGAAACTCTCTTAGTGTTAATGACTGAAAAAAATGTGAAGCAGAATTTATTATTATAGGTGATTTTTTAAGTCTCACCAAAGAATCGTTTTGTAAGAAGTAGTAAGGTATAATTTATTTTAATTATTATGTACATATGACTGAAAATTATATAAATATATGCAAACACATAGATGTATGTGTATTGCCTAACTCCTTCCTATATATGTCTATACACACACACATATGCATGAGTGTACATGTATATGTGTACATGTGAAAAAGAAGTTAGACAAATTAGATGCTAATTAATGTCCCATGCTGTTCCAAATGTTCTTGGCCATGATCTTATCATTACCTGACTCACTGAGCTTCAGCTTCCTCGACTAGAAACTTGGTACAACAATATTTATCTCATTCCTTCTATAGAAGTGTTTAGAATATGGAAAAATAATGTAATTAATGCACTTAGAAAATTACCCAGCTCTATAAATGTAAATGTTACTCTTTATTACTTTACCAAAGAATTTACTGCCTGGATCTTGCATTGAAAAAATCTCCAGAGAATGATTCACTTACACACCTCTTTTAAAGGGACAGCTATGGTAATCCCTCCAAATATGGTGAGGAAGTAGGTGAAGAATTTTCTTCTGTAACAGTCACAGAGATACAAATGTCAAAGTTTGGCCTTAGATTGACCACAGTTCTGTAAGCAAAGTTTTAGATTGTGAATAGCTTCTCAGTAGGATACAATTGATTAACCATACTTCTCTTCCTCTGGTAAGTCTCTATTTATCATTTAAATATGCCTGCTTTGGAGCTTAACTTTGTAGGAACAATAAAGAAGCCACAGGAACTGAACATATGTACTTGGAAGGGATATTTTGTTTATACTTCTTACATGTAATAATAGTGTCTTTGTTCTTGATTAATCACTTAAAATTCACTTATTAAGTGGCACCACCTAATAAGAAAGTAATACGTAACATCTGGATAGGATGAATCAACTTCATGCTACACTTGAATACTTGGCTTAAATTAAAAGTCTTGATCAAGTAATCTTAAATAAATGGCTTAGTGCCATCATTCAAAATATGAAGGCAGATTAACCCCCAGTGAACTGTAAGTCATCACTCAAGTTTGGCCCATTAAAATGTTGGTAAACCCCTAATGAAGGCTTAGATCTCTATTTGTTCTAAAATAATTTATAGTTAATACACTTCACCCTATAACTTAGAATCTAGATCTAGTAATGATCTATATAGGCAACATTTTATACCTATATAGATCTAGTAATGATCTATATAGGCAACATTTTTTTCATTTTTTAAGCAACATCAATTATAAATCTCTATAAATTAATGTGTTCATGAGACAGAAATTTCTTTAATAAAATGGACTTACAGTATAGCTCTCAGCTGTTCTAAAACAGCTAAGCCAGGATTTAAAAATCACCCTAGTAGAAAGCAAATTTCTTGGGTCCAGCGACTCCTAGATTTAACATCTGCTGAAGATCATGTCAGCTGAGAACAATGTCTGACAGTTTGGATACAGAAATGAGTGAACTAGATGTTTGTTTGTTTTTTTTAAAAAAAAAAAGGAAGAAGAAGAAAAGAGCGAAAAGAATGAAAGAAAGAAAAAAGGGAGGGAGAGAGAGAAAAATAGTTTTCAAATTAAATTCTGCTGTAGTCCTCTCTAACTTTATTATTATTAATTCTAAAATAGTCCACTTATATTTTTTGAATCAGTAATTTTTAACAGAAAACTTTGGCATGCCTTCTATAAATCAGTAGAGAATTTTTAACCAGGTTACTAAAAATATTTTTAAGTGATATTTTTAAGTTCCTGGGGGAATATTGCATAACCAGTTGAAGATGTATGTTTTCTCCATTACAGGTAGATCCAAATAGCATTGCTGCCAAAGATGGCCGAATTCGAGAAGGGGATCGAATTTTGCAAGTATGTGGCATGGTTATTTCCTTTAGTTTCCTCCCATTTGTTCAATAGTTTCAATTTTATTAAGTTTTTTTTTTAAAGATTTGATTTATTTATTGGACAGAGAGAGAGAGAGATCACATGTAGGCAGCGAGGCAGGCAGAGAGAGAGAGGAGGAAGCAGGCTCCCTGCTGAGCAGAGAGCCCAATCCCAGACTCAATCCTAGGACTATGAGATCATGACCTGAGCCGAAGGCAAAGGCTTAACCCACACTGAGCCACCCAGGTGCCCCAATTTTATTAAGTTTTTTTAGAAAAATCTTAGAGAAAACAATTTGTCTTTTCCAGATAATAGCATCCACAAAACAAATAGATATCATTAAAAAAAAAAATTTTAAGTAAGATGATACTATTTATTAAGAATTATTGGCTAATAATTAGTAATTAAGGTATAATCTCTGGACTTGGATAACTCACTTCACCTCCCAGCTCCACCACTTACTTTACCCCTCATCCTAAATGGGTTTCCTCATCTTAAAAAATGATAATAATAAGACATATCGTTGCAAAGGTTAAATGTGAGTATACCTCTGGAGGGCTTAGCACACTGCAATGTAAGTAACAAACATTAACTTCTAGTAGTAAGAACAACAGCAACACCAGTTACTGCTCCCTTTTCCAGAATAAATTAGGGAAACATGGATTCCTATGTTCCATGAGGACCTGGAAGTCTAGAAGTCTGAAGAAATTTGATTTATGTGAAGACATAGAAACTGACAAAATTTCAGTTTAATGAGCAAGATGATAAGCAGAACATAAGGGGGATTTGGAGCTGGAAAGAATTCCAGGCCAAATTAGAAATGACTTTGAATGCCAAAGTTTGTTTCCTATACTCACTTCGACCCTCTCTCTCTCCTCTAAGTCCTTTCCCATACAGAGTGCTGCAGAAAGACACACAGGCCCCCAACTTGTGTGTCCAGATTAACCCAAATTCAGAGCCGAGGCTTGAGTTTACTGCTGATCACACAACTACAAAGCTGAGAAAATGACTCACAAGAAAAATTGAGGAAGTTATCAACCATTCAAATATTCTGCATAACTTTTCGATTGTGTGACGAACCTACAGCTACCACTTCTCCTTACTAGATGTGAATGCTTGACGAATGTTGTTTTGCATTTAACACGAATAGATTCAATACTCTGCCTAGAATCAGGACTTCGAAAACAGACAAGATGCCCTCCTGGCATTTGGGGCACTCATGGCGCTGTCATGGTCACGGTGTGGTGCGCTGCCACGGCCCTGACCACAATGTTATCCTGCCCAGCCTTCTCTCTTCTCTTTCTTCAGGGCTCTACTCACTGATTCACACCTCTACTGCATACCCTTGCTCTTCTCTAGCTAGACGCTACAGAACTTGTTTTTCATCAAGGAACCTCTCTTAAGACTCCAATTAAGAAGGAATAAAAGTATGATTTTTGGTCATTCACTCTACTAATTTTTAGAAAACTTCAAGAATATAACTTGTATTCCTATAGCTCCTTAAGTGGTGAACCGTAGTTAAACAGAATGGACTGTGTCACAGTCAGGGCAAGAGAAAGTAAATCAGGAAACCAAGGCATAGCCTTGTTTGCTACCATATTTTCAGTGTCTTTCTCAATCATGCATAAATAAATGAGTGAATGAAACAGGTGTTCCATGGACAGAGTGATAGGATAAATGAATACAATCTGCAGTAAGGTTTTACTGATGTAGCCTCATTAAAAAACAAGGGTACCATTTTTGTGTACCATCCAGATAATTAAAGCTTCAAACATATTTTATTATTATTATTTTGACTTGGAAACAATTATAAATGTATCATTCACCTTGTTAACATCTACAGTTGAATATACTCAATTGAAAAGAATATAACCTTCTCATGATGCTCAAGGTCATATTGTGCCCAGCAATCATGACAGGATGCTATAATAACAATAAAATACTCAATGGTTAAAAGGTCTGGAAGACTTTGTGCCCCAATATGAAATCACCCTGGTGGGCCACATTTTCTGATGTGTTATGTATATTTTTTTGTCATTTTTCTCTTGCTGCTTCCAGCTGTCACGTCTTCTCTCACCATCTACTCTCCACACTTGACACCTTCTCCCGCAACCTCACTGGCTCCCTTCCTGATTTCCAGCTAACCACTTTCCCATAAGCTAGATCTACAAATACAGTCATTAAAATTGCATCTATTAGTTCTATGAGTAGAGGTAGATAGAAATAAAGCATTTGCATTTTCACATATACATACTATATGTTTTGATACTTCCTTATTTTTGGCTGTATTAGAGGCAGATAAAGTCTTCAGATAAAATATTTGCTGGATAATAAGGCATTCCTTAATGGAATTGTTCACTGAAGAAACAACGGCAGGATTGACAAAATGCCCTTATCTGCCTGATTACTTTATATTCAGTGACAAATATGTCACATTTAATGAACAAATACATGTCACATTAAAAAGCCTAGAATTCAAGTCTATTTGCACACATAGGAAACAAAGAGTCTTAAGGGTGATGGTAAATTATATTAAATAAAACTGTGACAAAATTGTACCCATAGACAAATAGCTCCCATATGGCTGATGAGGAGATTATGGGATACCCTGTAATGAACAATTAATGACTGTTGTCTCAGGGAGATGAGAGGGGGAGAAAGAGAGGATTTACTTTTTATCCTTGGAGTTTCCTGGCTGGCTTTTATTTAAATGAATCTCTTTAGAGCTATTGTGGCTTTAATTTCCTGTTCATGATGACCTAAGGAGAGTACTCCGATGGTCCTGTCCTCGTGGTGTAGCTAAAATTTTCTAAATGTAGCACATCGTGGGTCTGTTAAATGACCTCACCTAGGGACACCACCCACACAAAGGTATTCACACAAGATTGGTCCAAGGTAGGGATTGTACAGAAGAAAAACCATGACCCGGTTTCAGGAGAACAAGTTTTAACTCACATGCTTTTTTCCCTGCAAGCACTTGATAGTTCTGTGTGCTGTGCCATTGCCACAAGCTTCTGGTATCAGATGTAGCCTCAGGAATTCACATGGTAAAGTCCTCTCATAAAATTGCAATGCTGAGTGAAGACAGGCTTTTCTGAGCCCCACAGAGGAGGAACTAAAGACCATATACATCTGTTATCAGAGGGCTATATTCTCACTTCCTCCTTGGGACAGGAAGCGTACAGTATTCTATGTCAGCAACCTAATCTCATGTTTGCCAAAAAAGTCAGTCATGTTCCTAAAGATTACTCCCTCCCTGACAAAACCCTGCAAAAACTCAAGCACTGGGGCAATAAGACCCCAACTGAGATTTTTCTCTTTCTCTGCCCTACGCATAAACTTGTCCCCAGCTTTTGTTCCTATACTCTTCTTTTCCACCCTTTAGATAACTGTTTTCCTCCCATTTCTGTTCTGTCCACCTCTATATCTCTGTATGTTATTCACCTTCCTTTCACACTAAAATATAAGCACACTTAAAGTACATGATACCTCTTTTGCCTTAGGCTCCTGCGCTTTCAAATAAATTCCATAGGTGGTCAGATGCCAAGAATTTTAGTTGCCCACCCACCTCTGGAACATCAATATAGGAAACCTAAAAATTGGCACATTCATGCAAAAAAAAGCTATATTAAACCATTTCTAGGCTTTTAGGGTCCTGCACACATTTGCACACACACATGTACATACACACTCATATGCACATACAGGAGATTGGACCTAAAGGAGATTTTGGGTGACTTATCTTTGTAATGCCACAAATCTCTTCTAAGCCAAAGCAATATCTGCTTTGAAATCAATATTTACATATGGCCATGCACAGAAAATGGGACAAGATATATTCTCTGGCACAGTTTTCCCTCATTTATGATAAAAGTTATGTGTTGCCTTCTTCCTGGTTCTCTTTCCCTCTCTTTTCTTAAAATGAAGGCCTTCCATTAAACCGTGGTGATGCACTCACTCATTTATTTCCTCCATGTGGTTCTGAGTCCTTCGCCTTTATGTCTGCCTGGTGTTTTCAGGCACAGCAAAACTCTTTCCCCACAAGCAATCCTTCAGTATGAGCCATCCTTCAGGAACAAGAGCAAATGAAGGTTGAAAGCTCTATCTGATTCCATTCCTCAGACCTTTTCATTCTTTGCTGAGACCCAGGGCTGCATTTCGTGCCCCAGTATCACTATGGGTATCAAACTAATGTCTTGAGTTCAATAGGATCTACCAGCCAGTTGCCTAAGTGGCCTTTATTTTGAAAAAGAAACAATAAATTACATTTTAACCCCAGATTTCTGTGGCAAATTCATTTCCTTTCACATAGGATTCTGAATGGAAATGTGTTTCTACAACATGAGATCTGTCCTTCCAGGAACAAGGACATAACGTTGGGACTGAAGATCATAGCTCTGGTAACCCAGAGTTCACAGAGAGAGACGAATACCAACTCTAAGGAGACTGCAAATCAAACACATCATATTGTTTCTTGGTGGTTCTCTAAGAGTTAAAAATATATATGAGAGAGATGTCTTTTAAAGTAGAACCATGTTGGCTACTGTGGATTTAATTTTTGTGCATGAATTTTACTGTATTTGCTTATTTAGAAGAAAAGAATCTTTACTGAGGATTAAAATATGAACATAAATATTATAGTAGTAGTCATAGTCATAGTAATAGTAACAACAACAAAAATATCAACAGTACCATGTGCCAACCCACAGCTCTTCCTGGATACCAGGCCCTTGTTTAAACCCTAGAGATAGATATATTTACTCATTTAACCCTTACAAGAACACTCTGAGAAAGGTACTATTACCTGCACTTTAATATAGGAAACATAATAGTAACATTAAGTAAACATGAATGAAGAGTATTTAGGTTAATAGTAAGTGAAATGTAGATGAAGAATTTATATGAATATACTTGAATGAAAAAAGCAGTGAGCATTAGAGTTTGCACAGAAAAGGTGAAGAGAAGCTGTCTGAGAGCACCCAACTCCATCTCCCCAGGATCCAACATGCGTGGTGGTGGAGGGAGGATGGATGATTAGGTCCCTAGGAATGGACAAATAGATACACAGCAGATATACTATTAAGAATTACTATGGAATGGACATAAGCCCCCAAAGCTCAAAGAAAGTAAACATTTTCAAGTCATTATTTTCAAAGTACACTTCACTGAGGTTGGGGGAGGTTTAGTAGAATCCACCATGGCCAGTTTATCTTTATTTGAGAAAAAGCCTTGGATTCAGCACAGAAATAGCTTTTCAGATGTATTTACCTGAAAAACCACAAAATACCCTTTCCCGTCATTAGTTCCCATTTTGGAATCATAGCTTCTGTTTTCTAATTTGATGAATTTTATTGTGAGTTGCCAAAAGAGGAAATGCGCTTAAAACTTGTAAAAGCTGAATTTCCTGTCTACATATATAAGTGAAAAACAAAGACGATATTTATTTGATCAGAGTAAGAAAATATACATTTGTATGATCCCCCCCTTTTGACTATCATGTATTGTCTGCTTTCTTTGTGTTCCATATGTGTGATAAGAGTCCAGGACTAAGGATCATTCACTGTGGTCCAGAGTTGAGATTCCTGGGCTTGTTTCAATAATTTTATCTGCCCTCATGCATCAGCCAGAATACCAAAGATCCACAAGAAGAAAATAAAATAAAATCTCAGCAGTCCACTTCATGCTTTTCAGCAGAAATGCTTAAAGAAAGATGTTAATTATTGAAAAATTGGTCAGTATAGCTGCCTTTTCTATTTAATTTATTGAAATAATTAATATTTATTTTAGGCATAATTGCTTGACCTCTTTAATTGAAACTTCTTTCTGCACATTTTGATTCTGTACTATGATCAAAACCTTCATTGTCCCTGTGGATTTGAACAGTCAATAATATAAAATAAATATAAAATATCCAAGGAAAGAAGTTAACTCAGAGCTAGATACATTTGAACATGAAATTGTAGCTTAAAATACAAACTTCAGAAACCTTATTTGCTCTGTCTGTAGAATTTAGGAAAAGAACAAAAGCTATATTTTGAATTCCACCAGAGTCTTTTTAATCAAAAGTTTACTCAAGCTTGGTTTCTTGCAAAAAGTCGTTTTTCCTCTGCGTTTTATTTTTTAACCTAAGTTCACTTAAGAGATGAGCCATAAGATATTTCATTAGTTTTGTTGTTTGAGGAAATGGACAAATCTTAGAAAGAACTGGTGTATTGATATGGACGTTACAAATGAACTGTCCTTCTTTTGATTAGGGAAGCCCTGAAAGATATCCTGAGAATGATTGGGGCAACTGAGTCAGACCCACACAAATATGAGATGATTAAATGAAAATGCAATCAGCAGTGGCCTGGGAGCACTGCCTGGTGAGAGATAATACCGCAGCTCTCTAATTGGCTCATAGCAGACGTGCAGGATGACGGATTTCAGATGCAGGATTGCCCGTCCTGCTTCCCCCAGCACTATTATCTCAGAGTGACACTTCCATTACTCTGAGCGGAGAAAGATGAACGTCACCTGTCAGGGGCTGGTTAATTGTGTTGCTAGATGTATGTTGCCAGGGCGCAGGTTGGACATTTATGAACATAACTGCTTCCTCTGATGTCCGCCATCCTTCAGGGATCGATATGGCTCTTACAGTAAGCGCGTAATTGAGTGAAGGCACTTACCACGGAGGGGCTGACGATGAGCCCATTGTGTGAGTTTCATTGTCCATACATTCACCACAAATGAGCTGATATTTGCCATTTATTGTGTGCAGCATTGTGGAAATGGAAACTAATGTGCCACTTCCATTTGTTTTCTAGATAAATGGGGAAGATGTCCAGAATCGAGAAGAAGCAGTGGCGTTGCTGTCTAGCGATGAGTGCAAGAGAATCGTGCTGCTCGTCGCAAGGCCAGAGCTTCAGGTCAGAGCCTGAGACTGATCAGAAATCTTGAGACTGAACTTGACATCCATTATTTGCTATTCTATATTGAGTCAGTATGATGGCTATTGGTAAAGCCAAGTATGCAAAACATAATTAAGAGTCATCTTTCCTAACTTACCAACCTCATCAACTTACCTTTTTGAAAACAAAAAAAAAAAAAAGAAGGAAAAAAGCACACAAGATGGAACCATTATTCTCTCCTTCCACTTGCAAGTTATTTGAATGAATTCATAAATGAAAAATGGTTCACTTCGCATGATTCTAAATTCTGTCTGGATCCTTGCTTTAGGTTTCTATCTAAAAATACTTAATTGGCATACTAAGGTATCTTGAAAGAACCTCTAATGAGAGGAACATTAGCTTATCCAACTATCAACTTAAATCCTTGTAGAAGAACTTTATCAAATAAAGTGATCCACGTAGCATGGTATAGTTCCATGTATAATGAAGGAATTTTTCCCAAGTGTACTGTGACAAAAACATCTGTCCAGTCAAAAACAAGCAGATAGCTTCTGGAGGAATTGTTTTTTATATCTTTAACAGAGGGAGATGTCACGAAAGTAAAGGAAAGGTAATGGTGGAAGAAAAGTGCTATGGGTCCTTCTTTTTATATGCTTTTTATAACCCACCACAATGCAGAAAGGACAGCACGTTGTCACCATTCTATCCATCTGTCAGCCGTTTGAGTGAAGTTGCTTATATCACAATTTGTCTCCCAGGTTATTGATCTGATATTTTTCAAACTCAGTAACTGCATACTATCTATAAATTACATTGAGGAAGTGTATTTCAGTGTCAGACTAAATCCTGACTTGAATATAGTGGTTATAAAAGATCACCCTTTCCGCATATATTCCCTTTATGCCCTTGACCATTCTAAATGGATCCCATAAAGCCTGCTATAGCCCAAGGCAGAGTACAGTTATACACCTGCGGTCTCAGAGGTTGGAGAGAGCCTACACGCCTGGCTGGACTGCCTGTTTAGGAGTGAATTTAAGAATACAGAAAATGTATGAAAGTTCACTAATTATGTGGAAGTTTTGTAAACCACTTAGTCTCACTGATCCCATTTTCTTGAAAAAGACAAGATAAGGGAGCTAAACATATGTTAGTGAAATGCATGGTAAACTGAAGAGAACTCAGGGGTCCTCCCTGTTAGAGAAAAGGTATTTCAATGTCATAATGTGGTTTCCCTCGTCCTTTTCATGTAACTTCTAGAGAACCTCATTAATTTAGAATTAAAGCATTTCCTGAAACTATGCCACAGAACAGTTATAACAGACTATGGAAAAAATCAAAATTCATGATGTAAGACTAGATCCTGTGAATCTTTAATAGAATACATATGCTTGGTAGAACTGGTGGCATTTTCAAATATCTGATTATACTCCTGACCTAACAGAATCAATGTTGGAAGATGAATTTCCAAACAGGACTTCCTTTCCACAGTTGAGAAAAGATGGCCGTCTGACTACAGGATACTCTGTCCTGTCAAAATCAGGATCTGCTTCAGCCCCTTGATCCTCAAGAAGCCTCATGACACTGGAAGAAAGCTAATTGCATTTAGAAAATCAGATTTCTAGAAAAAGAAAGAAAGAAAATGGATCTTAACACCATATTTTAAAAATGTAATTTAAGCAGTATATGCTATAAAATGGCAAGGAAAAAATCCAAGAAAACCTTGCCTTTATATCACCTATATTTTTTATCAATTTTAATGTATCTTATTATTGTATTTTTTGCAATGAATTTTGCTCAGTGAAAGTGTGGAAGTTTCTTGTGTGCTTTTTCTAGCCTTTTTCTTTTTTTAATATTTTAGATACTCTCTACATTCTTAGAAATGATCTACAGATTTGCTGAGGGCAGTCTTATACATCTGTGCAAAATTTTTAAATAACTCATTTCTTTCATTCCCTGTCAACTTTCTTTCATTTTCTTCCTTAGACCATTAAAGATATTGCTATTCTGTCCTCTTCCCTTTGGGACATTGGGGCAGAGAGGGCTCTCATAAGAACTTGTAAACACTACTCCAGAGACAATGCAGATTGTTCCTTTCTCTGAAATGGTGCATGTGTTCCACTGCTGTGCAGACAGATCCCAGTTTCATAAAGAGAGTCCCCTTTTCCTGCAGACTCAGCTCCAGGGAAAGGTCCACCTGTGGTGGAGTCTGAAACTCAGATTACCATGAATGCTTGTTTCAGTGGAAAGGGAAATACAAGAGGGAAAGGAGGTGAGCAAGAAGCCCTCCTCACTCACTGTGCTGTGTATACCTCCAGCCAAAAGACTTGTCAAAATAGATGTATGCTGACTCCAGGTAACAACTCAAGGAGCTGTGGGATTAGCTAATAAGAAAAGAGTTATAGGGAATCATTAATTTCTACAGTTTGTTCTCCTTATCTTTCCCACCGCTTCATTTAAATTTCAGAAGACTCTGTTCCATTATTCACTAGCTCTGTGCAGGCAAATATTTTGTTTTGACCTGATTAAAGAAAAATCCCTTTGTGTGCTTATAAAAAGTAACATTTGTAGCTCTACATAATTTCTTTTGGAGTCTGGAGTTTGCAGCTTCATAAAATTTACAAGGGATTAAAAAACGTAAAACTGGTGCACCTGAGTAGCTCAGTGGGTTAAGCCTCTACCTTCAGCTCATGTCATGATCTCAGGGTCCTGGGCTCGAGCCCCAAGTCAGGCTCCCTGCTCAGCGGGAGCCTACGTCTCCCTCTCTCTCTGCAGCTCTCCCTGCTTGTGCTTGCATGCAGTCTCTCTCTCTCTCTCTCTATGTCAAATAAATAAATAAAATCTTAAAGAAAAAAAGGATGTAAGACTTAGACAATTATAAACTGAATTTGAGTTTTTACTCCGCTTAGTTTTCATAGTTCATCTGCATATCAAAGTCAGTGAAGTAGAACTTGGTTATTCAGGCTACATTAAGATAAATGAGGATGAGTAAATGTGTCTGCACTTTGGCCTCAGTCAAATTTGAATAATTTAAATTCTAGGCAGCCTGTAATAAATATCAAGAAACATACAACTACCTTCATATTAAGAAATATGAAGCACATATGCCAATGCATTTTCTGGTGCAACTTAATGTCCTCTCAGAGTTTGTTTTCTTTTCAAGTTTTACAGTTTCATTTACCCTTAAGAGTTTATTTTGCCATTGTTGGGTGGTGAAAATCCCTCAAACTACAGCTGACCCTTGAGCAATGCAGGGATTCAGAGAGCCAAAACCCCCACCCAGTCAAAAATGGGCATGTAACTCCTGACTCCCCAAAAACTTAATTGCTAATAGCCTGCTGTTGACTGGAAATCTTATGAATAACATAAACACTCCAATAACACATTTTTATAAGTCACATGTATTATATACTATTCTTACAGCCTAGTAAGCTAGAGAAAAGAGAATGTTATTAAGAAAAGCATAAGGAAGAGAAAAGAGATTTATTTAGAGAACTGTACTGTATTTTAAAAAAAAAATCCGCATGGACCCATGCAGTTCAAACCCCTGTTGTTCAAGGGTCAACTGTATTGTCAATTTTGGCTCATTAGAAAGCTGCTGTTTCTTTTAACACAGAGTAAAACAGAACATGGACCGCAATTCAGTTAATTTAATCAGCATAGACAGCTAATTTATGTAATCCAGCTCCAGAAATCCACTTTGAGGCAAATTATCTGTATTGACTGTCAACACTCATCATTTTAGCAAGGTTTTCCACTTCACTTTGTATTGAGAAGTCGAAAGGATTTATTCAGTTTAATTTGTGTAAGACTCCCACCAGAATACTTGGATCCTGAGCCCACAAACAAAACCCTGCGTGCTCCACACTGCTCCACTCCCCTTAGATGTGACATTTCAGACATATATATATTTATGTTTTGCAATTCGACCTGAAAAATGAATCAAAATAGACATGGCATAGCCTCACCTTTTTTTTTTTTTTTGAGAAATACCTTAGAATTTTTCTTTTCTTCCCCCCAGATAAAATAAATGTCTGTGTTTGTGGCATGCAGCCATCTTGTTAACTTGGAAGCCATCTGCCTAAAGATAAAAAAGCGGGATGAGGGTAGCATCGGTGTGTACTGGGGGTGGGGAACACTTTGTATGCAGTCTCATTGGGGATTGTTGTTAAGGAAAAAAGCCAAATTGTCTCATGGCCCTATTAGTACCTTTGCAGTGCTTTAATACAGGCACTGTTGGAGGTAATGAGCATGACAGCTGTGGATTATGCAATATGTTTTTCATATATCCTGAAAGACAGTAATATTCTGTGCTGTGAGATCTACTTGGTTTGAGAGAAAATCTGTAGCTCTGTTTCAGGAAAGGATAAAAGGCATCTGAGTCCAATTTTTTGTTGTTGTTTTTAATCACCTTTTCTTCCTTCTGAGAGGTGAACTTACCAGAGGCTGGTATTCTGAAGAGAATCATTATGATAAAAGGAACTGGTCAGGCATCGCCATTTAAGTTTACCCTCTTTTAGCATGAGCTCCCACTAACCTAATATAATGTACTAATGTATTCTTTTGCAGCTGGATGAAGGCTGGTTGGAAGATGAAAGGAGTGAATTCTTAGAGGAGTTAAACTTGGAGATGCTGGAGGAACAGCATAATGAAGAGATGCAGGGCACAGCCAACGAGGTAGAGCAGGTAGGGCCAACGACTTGAACTACATCATTTGAAACGTTGATAGTTGGTTTTTTTTTTCTTAATATAGAACCATAAATGGAGTAAAAACAAAATCAAAGAGTTTGATCAAACACCTCTGTAATGCCAATTTTTCTAGAGCAGATGGACATCTCAAATGAAGCAGAGGGAATAAATACAATTTTTTTCTATTAAGATCTTTCTAGCTTGGAAAGCTTAGGGATCATTGTTCCCAGAGTACAGCAAGATTCAAATGTTGACTCAGGCACTGTTCAAACTCATTCAGAAATTTAACAGCAAAAAATATGCATTGCTTTTCAATATGCCAGCCAGAGAGAAACTATATTTCATGAGCTACCCCCTCTCCCCAAAATTAATTTTATAATTTAAAATATTAATGTGTCTATTTGAATAGTTAGGCAAGTATAAGATGATGATGACATGATGTAAGCCATCAATCTTATTTATGTTTTTGGTATCATGGCCCTACCTATGTACTTCTCGACAGGAGTCACACTATTTGAGATCATTGATATCATCTCACCTTAGGGTCACATAATCATTCAACCAAAAATGCTGAGCTCCTCATATGTCCCAAGCACCACACTTGATCCTGAGCATACAAATTAAAATGAGCAAAGTTTCTGCTCTTAATTAATTCACTGCTAGTGAAAGGTTACAGAGGGGCCTATAGCAGACTGAGTCTTGGTACTCTTTTGTGATTGCCGTTGTTCCTATGGGATAAAAACAAGATCACTGTATCTGAGATTTTTTATGTTGAATTCATGTCAGTCATCTGCCTGGTATAATTTCATGAACACTTCTGCTGTCAGTTTATGGATTTATTTCATTATCACCCTGGTCTCAACATGAATTCTTAACACATTCTAAAAGATTTTTTGGTGTTTTGTTGTGTGTGTGTGTTTTTTTAAGGTAGTTTTAAAAAAATCCTGAACAGTTACACGTAGGGACATGAAGCACAAACATCCTATCACTTTACTAAGCTGCATGATGGAATATATTGCCATGTTAGCTTTCCATAACGGAGACGGATGCAAGTGTGGATGGGCACAGGCCCCTATATTAAATAAATCGTTACATTGCAGACTAGGTGTCAAAGCCATGTGCGCTCTACTCTGTGCTGAGCACGGATGCTCATTGGCCAGTTCACAAACAGTAGTTCGTGCTCATGAGCAATGCTGCTACTGTGTTGATTGCTTTTCAATATAGATAGGTAAGACAGATGGAATTTTTATGTATGACTTCAACGCTGGCCACAAATAAAGATATTTTTTGGTGGCAGCTGCTGGTTACAGGCAAAAAAGTCCTTGCTCCAGGCTTTTTCTCTCTTAGATACAAAATGTGACCTGATACAGAATTGACAGGAGGATGCTGGAATAAAGAAAGAAGGGAGAGATCCTGTCCAGGTGAAGTGATATGGTGTCAAATGCTGCCTACTCATCAGACGTAATACAAATGCTAGGTCTTTTGAGGTAACACTAGATGTCCCTGAGGTTAGATTTTCATTGTGTGGAAACTTTTCTTCAGCATGAGACTGAAAAATGATAAGAAGGACAGAAACCTTTAAAAGTCTGTGCCCTTATAAACAATAATACTACATGAGAAATGTCTCGGTAGAAGCATTGCCTGTCACCATAATAATTCCATAGGGAAATGATAAATGAGAGAGGGGCATTACATTAGAAATTAGGAAGTCTAGGTTTGGGAATGGAAAATGCTTTTTTAAATTTTCATATTTGCTTTTAAACCAGTGACTAAAGAAAAGGGAATTTGATTAAAAAAATAAGTATATCTGTACTTCAAAACTAAAATCCATATACACATGAAAGTTTCACTTCCCATACTATCCTTGGTGTTAGGGTTGCTGTTGACACATTGTGGAACACCTCCCCGGCATAATTTGTCTGTATCCTTGGCACTCCACATAAAAAGACTAAAAACAACCCCAAAACTAAATTTTTGGATTTTTAAGCTCATTAAAGATATGAAAAAATATAAATGTAAATAATGTGGTGTATCACTCAGATGTCCAATATCAATAATATCCTCTGGAGGGGCTATGGCATGTGTGAATGTCACCACTTGAGATTCTATTGTCAGCTTATAAGCAAGGACCATACAGATATTCCAAGCGCTCCACTGTTAATCACAATTACTTATTTAGAATATTATTTTTTTATCAATATGACATTTAAAAATCTCAGCATATATTCAACAAATGAGGAAAAGTATTTTAGGGAAAGACTGAGAATCCTTAAATAACCTTATACATGGTCATGTTCTCTCCTCTGCAGTTTATGTGATGTTTTATTCTGCTTTCCATGGGAGAAAATAAAGCAATTTGCTTAATAGACTCTTTCACGCCTGTTTTTGAATACCTTTTCTCATGCTTTCTGTCCTTCTTTAACACTAACAGACTTAATTATATTTAATTGTATAATTACACCTGCTAGAGGGAAATATATACATAAAATGGTAAATTTACACATAAAGGAAATATAATGTAGAAACTGCCATGTAGACTTGTATACAATACATGATAGAGGGAAAAATAATTCTACCCTCTTCACAGAGAAAGAACTACATGATCATCCTCTTAGGACAGCAACAGTTAATTGTTCTGCATGAAAGCTATAAACTGTCAAGGAATAAAGTGTACATATGAGTGCGTACTCACAAATATGTCAAAAATATATTTTTGTGATACCATGCCGATGTCTGGCAATCAGTGCTTCTCTGATTTTCATGAGAACTGCCGCTTTACTCTGAGTAGAATAAAATTCACCTCTGAAGGAAGTTCCGGTTGAGAGTAGAAAAATACTTTTAAGTAACCCAAAGCAGTCCTGTGATGATCTTGTTGCTTTTGAGCAATTCGATTTGGAGAGGCACTGAGATCAGGGTACCTATGCAGGAATATGGCATCCTGGACATAGAAGAAATCCTGATTCTGGAGGATGGCACTGGCCTTTTCTACCTCTCTCTGAGTCAATAATAAGCTGAATCCATCTGGGCTTAAAGTTCTTCATCGATAGAGAGAAGGACTGAGGCTCCAGTACTAACCTATCCCTGTGATACTGTGCTGTCTGGCTTACCATAACCAGTGTGTTACTAGATCAGCGAAGTTCTTCTGAACTTGAAGTTCAGGGAAAAAATCCTCATAATAGGTGACTTGGCTTCAGAACCCCAGGCCTCCACACTGCAGAAGACCATTTAGACCACCTGTCTCACTCATCCTTTTCTGTGTTACCACCTCAGAGACTCATATAGTCACCTCATTTAAACAACTTCCTGCCAGTTTCCCAAGTAAGAGAGAACCTTAACGTAAGAATCATTTATTAAAATGTGGCCTATTTTATTTATCTCCAAGTCAAGCCTCTAAGCAGTTTTGGTTTTCTTTATTTCAATTCATAAAAAGGTGCCTTGAGCAAATTGCTTTATTTCTAAAATGGTTAAGGATACTAAAATTGGAACAGCTTTCTAGGAACCACACCTTTGCCAAGAAGCATCATTTTTTTTTCAAGCAAGTTTTGCAACAACCTGTGTTTTTTTCAAAATAACGGATTTTGTTTGATCTCTCCACTTTATTTTCTCAGCCAAAAAAACAAGAAGAAGAAGAGGGCACAACAGACACGGCAACATCGTCCTCCAACAACCATGAGAAGGACAGTGGGGTAGGGCGCACAGATGAAAGCTTGCGGAACGATGAGAGCTCAGAGCAGGAGAACGCAGCTGAGGATCCCAACAGCACATCTTTGAAGAGCACAAGAGAGCTGGGGCAGAGCCAAGACACCCTGGGAAGCGTTGAGCTTCAGTGCAATGAGAGCTTCGTGTCTGGCGAATACATTGACTCCGACTGCCTTGGCAACCCAGACGAGGAGTGTGAAAGGTTCCGACAGCTCTTGGAGCTCAAATGCAAGATTCGAAACCACGGAGAGTATGACCTGTATTACTCGAGCAGCACAATAGAATGCCATCAAGGGGAACAAGAGGGAGTGGAGCACGAGCTACAGTTGCTTAACGAAGAACTAAGAAACATTGAACTGGAGTGCCAGAATATCATGCAGGCTCACAGGCTCCAGAAAGCGACAGACCCGTATGGAGACATCTGGGCTTTGCACGATGGAGGATTCCGGAATTATAACACCAGCATGGATATGCCACGGGGAAAACTAGACGACATCATCGAACACCCAGAGAAGTCGGATAAGGACAGTTCTAGTGCTTACAACACAGCAGAAAGCTGCAGAAGCACCCCACTCACTGTGGACCGTTCCCCTGACAGCTCCCTTCCCAGAATGATCAACCTCACCAATAAGAAAAACCTGAGAAGCACAGTGGCCGCCAGTCAGTCTTCTTCTGGACAGAGCAGTAAAGAGTCGACCTCCACCAAAGCCAAAACCGTCGAACCAGGCTGCAGCGCGGAGGGCAAGGAGAAGATTTCAGAAAGCAGCAAGGTTTCTGAGCAGGAGAAAACCAGCAGCGAACACATCCCTTACCTCTCTCCTTACCACAGCTCCTCCTACAGATACGCAAACATCCCAGCACATGCCCGCCATTATCAAAGCTACATGCAGTTAATTCAGCAGAAATCTGCAGTCGAGTATGCTCAGAGCCAGCTGAGTTTAGTGAGCATGTGCAAGGAGGCCCAGAAGTGTTCAGAGCCCAAGATGGAATGGAAGGTGAAAATCAGGAGCGACGGGACGCGGTACATAACCAAGAGACCGGTGCGAGACCGGATTCTGAGGGAACGTGCCCTAAAGATCAAGGAGGAGCGAAGTGGCATGACGACGGATGATGACACCATGAGCGAGATGAAAATGGGCCGCTACTGGAGCAAAGAGGAGAGAAAGCAGCACCTGGTTCGTGCCAAAGAGCAGCGTCGGCGCCGGGAGTTCATGATGCGGAGCCGCTTGGAGTGTCTTAAGGAGAGCCCCCAGAGTGGCAGCGAGGGCAAGAAGGAGATCAACATCATTGAACTGAGCCACAAAAAGATGATGAAAAAGAGGAACAAGAAAATTTTGGACAACTGGATGACAATCCAAGAACTGATGACTCACGGGGCCAAGTCTCCTGATGGCACACAAGTGCATAATGCCTTTTTGTCAGTCACCACTGTATGACCGAATGAATGGGATGCAGCTGATTTTAGGAGGGTGCTACCAGTTTGGGTAGAGTCTGATTGCCTCGTTCAATGTGGCATTTTTATATATATTTTGTGACTCTTTATAGTTTAAATTTTTTGTAAGCAAAAATATCTGGTACTTTTTCATTTGTTTTTCATATGCTGGTAACTTCTTTTTGGCTGAGATCTTTCTTTAACTTGTGATATATTCCTATTTCTCATTTATATATATAAAAAACTAACAAAAGGAAAGAAAACAAAAAAAGCTTGAACAGAAATACTGAGGAGCCAATTAATTTCCTATTTTAATGTATCTATTGTAAGTTAAGATCTGGATTTATTTCTCTAGTTTACTTATTTTCTACTTTAAAAACAACTCAATGCCAAAACATTTCTATGCTTGCTTCTTGGCATAATATGTATTAAATCCACCCTGTTAATAAACCATGTGCCACATCTTGTCTTATACGTAAAAACCACCTCTTTTTAATAGCCCGTTGTACATTTAACACATAAATGGCCGTTGTCTTTGTCTCAGTAAAGTGTAGGTGGACAATCTTCCTGTGGTATGTAGTGACATTGGTCATGTAGCTAGATAATTGTGGTAATTGTGACGATAAAAAATAAATTATTGATTATCCTTAAGTTATCAAGGAGTGTTTTATTTTCGTTTTCCACTATGGTTACCAGATTTCAAATTAGTTACATATGTATACTCCTTAGAAGACTCCTAATTGTGGATTATAAAATGTGTATATTTTCTATCCCTCTTTTCCAATAAAACTGCCTTGAAATACTTACCTTAAGTCATTACATCACAAATTCTTACCGGGATTCAACAAGATAATATATGGAGAGCATCCAACAGATGTTAACTAAACATCCCCTTGCCTGCCACCCATGAAAGTTAAAGCCAGGAAAAATTTACAGAAGCACATGGAGAGGGGATCAGTGAAGTGTCTGAAAATGTTTATAATGGCATAAGTTTATTAGTTGGCTTGAGATGCCATAACAAAATATCCTAGACTAGGTAGTCTAAACAACAGGAATTTATTTCTCACAGCTCTGGAGGCTGGGAAGTCCAAAATCAAGGTGTTGGCAGATTCAGCAACTTGGTGAGGGCTCTCTTCCTGTCGCGCAGATAACCACCCTCTCCCTCTTTCTTTAGATAGCAGAGACATAGAAAGGAAGTTGTCCACTGCCTCTTCTTATAAGGGCACTGAACCCCTCAAAAGAGCTCTACCCTCATGACTCCATCTAAACCTAATTATTTCCCAAAGGCCCCATCTCCAAATACTATCACACTGAAGGTTAGAACTTGTTCAAAATATGATATTTACGGGGACACAATTCACTATAGCACTACATGCATTTTTTTAGTTGATCATTTGGGAATAAATTTGGGGGAATCATCTTTTTAAGAATTTCCAGCATAGTCAACTATAAATGCCTTATATGTCAGTTTATGAAAAAGTGAGCTTGCTAGATTATCAGGTTCTATAAATCTAGCTTTTTGTCATAAAAACCACATATATGTCAGTCATGGTGTGTCCAGGGTAAAGGCCAAACCAGCCATCTACATGCAAACATGAGTTTGATCACATTTTCATTCAACCCAAGAGATGGTTGGAGACACAACATCTGAATATTTCTGAAGCTATTTTCTTATTTAAAAACCAACAGTGGCTTCTTATTCCCTTTTGAATCAGATTCTGATGCCTTGGCCTTGTGTTCCAGGCCCTTCATTCCCTTGCCCACTTTGCCTCCTGTTCCTCCTTTTTAGGTCTTCTCTGAGTTTATTACTGGTTTCCTGTTTCCACTCTAGTTATCTTGTACTATTCTTCTGTCTGGGGTTCCTGTGCCAAATTCTACACTTCCCTCAGAGTGTAATCACACAGACCTTTTCTCTTTGGAGCCTCTTTTGATGACACAAGGTTTTCTCAGCATTTTGGCATACACTATGATGCACCTGCGGTATTGTTTTACCTTCGCTTTTTTAATCCTGTTATTTGAATCACATACGCAGAATGTATCGTCTCCCTGCATGGATTTTAAGTTCATGGAGTTTGGCCCCTGTGTCCCACTCTGTCTTTGTAAACCTCTGTAGAATTCCATTTGAATAATAATGAATGCTGGTTGAATTAAATTATTGTATTCATTTATCTCTCTCCTCCACATATTGGTCCTTTTGTTACTGTTTTCCTTACTCTTCTAGCTTTCCAAGTTCTTATCTCCTTAAGGGTTGTTACAGAGATGGAAAAAAAAGGAACTTAATTACATACAGTAAAAACCTGGACTCAGAAATTTTAAGATAAGTAATGTTAATAGCAATCTAAGGCAACTGAAAATTTCATCACTTCCAACTTTAGCCATTATTCATACAATCACTAAGACTACTCTGAATGTACCTGGAGTTTTTAAATTAAGAGTGTCTATATTAAAAGCTCAGTTCTTTCCTGACCTAATGCCTGTGGTTATTGTTTATCCTCTTTAAATATTCACTGTATTCAAATTACTCCTAGAGATAAATATGATTTGGAACCAACATGTAGAT
This sequence comes from Taxidea taxus jeffersonii, assembly GCA_003697995.1. Taxonomy (NCBI): domain Eukaryota; kingdom Metazoa; phylum Chordata; class Mammalia; order Carnivora; family Mustelidae; genus Taxidea; species Taxidea taxus. The sequence continues at coordinate 67,628 of RCUC01133652.1, read as the reverse complement.
TTTTCCAGAAGAAACATGGACACATCTCACAGAATGCAGTGTTTCCAAAGCTACCAGTTTAACTTTATTTTTATTAAGGCCAAGTGTTCTTGCCAATTTTTTAAAAATGTGATGTTGGTATTTTTCATGTCTGTGTTTATACATTCTACAAGTTGAGAGATGTCTTTTTCAAAAATCAGTGAATATCTGGAATTGTTACATTTTTGTCTTCTACGTAACCTCTCTTTGTGCTAAATATGTTTTTCTAGTAAATGAATAATAAATCTGTTGCTCAGCAAAAAAAAAAATTGCTTATATGTGGGATATTTTATTTCAGTTCAGAAGAAATATGTGAGCATAAAGAAGAAAAATATTTTCCTTGGACAAACCTTTGAAATTCCATATTTTATTGCTTTTTATACTCAAGATGTGACAGAAATTGGTGTTTGGATCCACATGCGACTGATCTAGGGAGTGGAAAACAATGCACATTCGATGAGTATCTCTTTGCGGCATACCATGAAGAAGGCTATTGTGGCTATCTTCTTTTGTGCACATTGTCCTTCTCTGAAGAGGTAATATGGGCTGGGGGAGGACTCCCATAACGTAGCCTTTCCACAGCTGTCTACTGACTAAATCCATGTCTTATTGGTGTGTCTGAATCTTCTACCCAAACACATTCCTCTGAGCTTCTGCTCTCTGCTTCAAATTCTTTGCTTTGTGCTGGACACCATTGTTCACCTTCTGTTTCATGCTTATCACCTAAATCTGCTCAAATTTCTCTTATATCTGGTCAGCCACAAAGCAGTGTGTTATTTTTTTCTTCAAAATGTGTCAAGTTATCTTCAGTACCCTAGAACACCTTTGGCTGGACTGTCACTGTTTCTTGCCTAATTACTTCAGCATGTCTCTACCTGGTCTCCCTGTGTGCCCTTTCCTATCTATCCTACATATGGTGGCAACACTCGACCTCCTAAATGTCACTTTACTCACTTGCTTAGATACCTTTGAGAGTCTTTTCCTGAGCATGGGATACAGTCTGAGTGCCTGAAACTATTATCTAAGGACTTCCATAATTTAACTTCAACCTGTTTTTCCAGCTGATCTCATACTTCTCTCCAGGGAGGAACTTCCATCTCAGACCTCAGGAAATGTGTGCCTGGGGTAGATGAATAATTTGATGCTCCTTCAAACTAATATTCTTTAAAGTTTAATTAAATCTATTTTCTATTAATTAATAAGCATTAATTAATATCCATTATTTTTCTATTACTAATCATTAATATAACTGATGCAATATAACTAATATAGCATCATAATTATTACTAAATAATTTTTATTAATTTTCATTTGATAAAGCACACTGCAACAGGTTCTCTGACTAATTCACTTCTAAAAAGAGAAAAACAGTTTAAAAAAAAAAGTTTCCCCCAGCAAATTATTTCTCACTTATTGGAAGTTTTGTTCTTTTTTCAGTTTTCCATCAGTCTTTTTCAGAATATAGGTGTTTGGAAGTACATTAAAGGATTTGAACTTTAGAGAGAACAAATCATTTCCCCCTATAAATATGCATCATATAGTTTCAGAATTTCAGTGAGTACTGCTACAGGAAGGCACTGACAAAAATAACTGACCAAGGGGCGCCTGGGTGGCTCAGTTTGTTAGGCAACTGCCTTCGGCTCAGGTCATGATCCCGAAGTCTCTGGATCAAGTCCCACATAGGCTCTCTGCTCAGCAAGGAGTCTGCTTCTCCCTCTGACCTTCTCCCCTCTCATGCTCTCTCTTACCTGCTCACTCTCTCAAATAAATAAATAAAATCTTAAAAAAAAAATTGACCAAGATAGTCACCTAGTGAAGAGAACTTTGAGATTTTTCTGTTCTTTCATTTTTTGCTGTTTCCACTCAAGCGGGCTGCCCTTCCCGGCCAAAGCAGAGCCAGTTCACATGGCCGCCCCGCTACGCTTTTGCTTTAGGCAGACACGCCTCACCACAGGTTTTCAAACACCTTTCTCATTTCCGACATCACTCTTTACTTACTGTGTTCTGCGAGTCAGAAAACCTTCTCTTTTCCCCCCATCCATCCTTCCATTGATGTTTATTTCCTATCTTCCCATCTCTCCAGGAGACCTGCTCTAACTCTTGCTAGCAGCACTCTTATTTCTAAACACTCATAGATGATATTGTCTTAACACACACTTGGCTTTCTACCCCACAGAGTCTAATACTTTTTTCTATAATGTGTCTGACATGAGTATAGTGTGTGGCACAATTAGTCACCATTGGCACATATGTCCTTCTGGCATTTCTTCTGTTTTACCCAACAGCAGCTGCTCGGGATTTGGGGTGCCATGCATTTTTTAACACATTCTAGTCAATGGTGTTGTATTGCAAAAAAGAGTTGCTTCTGGGTTCATGGACCATCTCTAGGCTAGAGTCCTGCTCGCTATAAAATATCCCACTACATATTTTTAACTTCTTACTATCTACTACTTACTTTCTGCCTCCCACTCAGCCACTTCCCAAGTTTGTATTCACAGGCAAGTTACTTAAGCTTGCCGCTGCTTAGTGTAGTGGAGACCATTATAGCTTTTTTCATACATTGAGAACTAAATGGATTAATACATATAAAGGAGCTAGATAAGGACCGGCACAGTACTCAAGAGATATTAACTATTATTTTTACTTAGAGGTGATGTGTACCATGTGTGATTGATAACACCATGGATTCCTCAGCTTTTAAGCCCTAGATCCCAGAAACAAGCTCGTGATAGTCTTCCCCCAAAGTTTCTCTTCCTTCCACTGTTTCCAGCCTCCCAATAAATTAGGGATGGACATTAGAGTTAATAGCAACTTGTTCACAAAGCTCCATAAGTTCTGCTTCAAATGGGAGCCTGGACAGTTGACACCACTTTCTTTGTGTCATCAAATGCCATCAAAGCGACTTTCTTTGCTTGGTTCTTCTTTTCCAGTCAGGCTCTATTTTAAGTGCATGTTGTCTGTGGTGGGGAATTATGATGGTAGATTTTGGTTTCGTTTCAGCTAAGTAGCACATAACTACACTCTGCTTCAAATTTATTATCACCCCTTTCTACTGGGCTGCTTGCCACATTCAAAATGAGAAATGTGCCATTATTGTAAAGAACCTCTTGGATATCCATTTATGGGACTGTCACTAACATTTACAGCCTGGTATTTTTTTTTTAAAGATTTTATTTACTTATTTGTTAGAGAGAGAGAGAGAGTGCGAGCACAGGCAGACAGAGAGGCAGGCAGAGGGAGAAGCAGGCTCCCCGCCAAGCAAGGAGCCCGATGTGGGACTCGATCCCAGGACGCTGGGATCATGACCTGAGTCGAAGGCAGTCACTCAACCAACTGAGCCACCCAGGCGTCCCTACAGCCTGGTATTTTAATAAGAAGCATAGTCAGTGCTACCTATTCAAACCTAAAATGGATTTGAACAAGAAATCTAATACCAAGATATTTATTTAACTTCATCTCTGTGGTGGTGATAAGAATAGATTCTATGGGATGCAACTGCCCAGCATATTTGGAATATTTCTCAGGAATATTGAGTAGGCAAAGCCTACTCAGATGTTTCCATACACCAGCCATACTGTGATGTTCTCATTATGGTAGGGTCAGTGAATAGAGCATAGATTGTTATTTGTGTCCTTTTCATTTAACCTGACTTCTTTTTTTTCAAAGGACACTAATCAGAAAATCAATTAGATGGAGGACACAAAAAATAGAAATGATGCAAAACACTTAAGAGAAGGAAATGTGGTTGGGAGCCTACAATGTTTAGTGTGTTAAGTGCTCTACATGGGTCATTAATAAACTTCTTGTCTTGGGGAGATGAAGTAGGAGCACCTGAAATCTGACTGTATTAAGAAGACAGCACAGAATCATGGAACCAGTGAGGAACACAGGAGGGTTAGGAGAGGTGAGGGCTTCTTCCTCTGGGCTCCCACCACCTTCAGGAAGCCCTCTCTGCCTTCATAGTTCTGCATGATAACTCACCCACAGGACAGTTCTCATCACTTCTATGATCTTGAGCAAGTTATCTCCCTTCTTTGAGTCTGTATGTTCTCATCTAGAAAATGATAATGTTGGAATAAATGATCTCCAAAGCTCATCTTGTTCTAACATTCTAAAAATTGGCAATATATAATAAAACACTTTATTCCAAATTTCCTTTTGTTGCACCCATACCACAGTTTATTATGGAGCTATCTTAGGTAAATTTTTCATCTGCCTCTGAAGCGAATAAGGACATTTTCAAAAGGAAAAATAAGAAAGCAATCCATTGGTATAAAATAATGCCTACCCTCTCCTTCCATGATACACCAAAAAAAATTTTTTTAATCCATTTTCATGAGAGCTGCCACCTCTGAAAGACTGCATATGCCTGGTACACTCTAGAACATCAAGAAGTTGGGATTTAGAAGAGACACCTAGATCTGCAGAATCTTGTATAGTTAGAGAAGATGGGAAGGGGATGGGCTTATGAATCATTTGGATAATACTCAGCTTTACCAGTGAAGGTGCAGACTTGCTGACATGAGAAAGCTTGTTGTGGGACTACATGGGGGAAAGCAACCATGGGTCATCCAGCAGGCCCACTGGCTAGTTTCTCACACAAGCTATGGTTGGAATTCAAGTTATGAAAATGGTGGGAGAGTTGGGCAGGAGCCAGGTCATGAAGAGTTTTATATTCAAAGAAGTTGGGAGGAGTGAAAGTGATCAAATTTATGATTTAGAAATATCCGTCTATTAGCAATTTAGTCTATGTATTGGGTCCAGAAACATTTGAAGGAAGGACAACCAATTAGGAGGCTGTTTGTTTCACTGATGTGGGAGAGAAGAGAGAAGAACTTGAATAAGAAGCCAATAAGAGAGGATTTGACAGATGATAGGAACTAGAAATGTAGATTTGGATGCAGATTAGAGAAGCAAGTAAAGTACAGAACCCTAGTTAAATTCGAATTTCAGAAAATCAGTGAATAATTTTTTTAAAAGTAAGTATTCATTGGAGACATATTAAAAATTATAGTTCATCAGAAATGTTCATTGAATTAGACATCCTGTAATTTGTCTGGCAATCCTATTACAGCCAGCCTTGGGAAATGACAGGATATAGAATAGGAGATAAGCAGAAGGAGGAAGAATTTGAGGATATTGTCCAGGTTTCTGGTTATGTTACCGAGTAATGATGATACCACTCAGCAGAACATACTTAGCCTGGGAAAGATGCTCTGGAAGAAAAAGATAAACAATTCACTCTTAGGTATGTTGATTTCAAGGTGCCAATAACACAATCCAAAAAGAAATGTCTAATGAGCAATTTAAAAAGGTAGGGGGACGCCTGGGTAACTGAGTCGGTTAAATGTCTGTCATCAGGTCATGATCTCAGGGTTGTGGGATTGATCAGTCTCTCTACTCAGTGAGGAATCTGCTTCTCCTTCTGCCTCCCCCATCCCCGCTTGTGCACTCCCTCTCTCCGACAAATAAATAAATAAAATCTTCAAAAAAAAAATAAGCAGATATGAAATTCAGAATAGGAGACAGGGAATGGAGGAATGGGTGTTGGAGGCACCAATCATACCACCCACTGATTTTCTTTTTTTCATCTAGACCCCTCTATGGCAACAAAGGTCTGGTTACCAGGAGAGGAGCAATGACAGAAACCTAGTAAGTGTCAAGGAAGTGAGGGATATACCAAATTTTCATTGCCTTTCTTCCTCCTGTGCCCTGGGGAGCAAGGGGTGGTTTGTAAACGTCATATCCCTGCTTCATTAAAAGTAGAAGGAAGAGCCTCCCATTCACATGTCCTCCTAGCTCCTTTGGAGCCATTTTCAAGCCTGGAGAATGATTTTAGAAATCATTCTCTGGGGAAATACCACATAACTAAACACTTAACTATTTCTTCGGTAAAACATATGACCATTTAAACTATAAATAACCCCAGCAACTTCAAGTCAGATTTTGCAATCCAATTATTTATGGGAAAAAATATTTGGTGGTCAGAGATTTATGGATTTTAGATTTTCAGCTGAAGGTAGCGTAGCTGAACCAACCCTTTTTACTTAATATAATTCTGTATTAATCCATAAAGTGTTTCCTCTTTCTTTTGTTTGCTCTCCTCCTTTTTAAAGGAAATAGTATTACATTGTATTGATATACCATTAAAGTATTCATCTATCGCCCATTTATGTATATTTTGATTGTCTCTAATCTTTAACTATTGCAATCAATGCCTTAATTAATAACCCTATAAATATATCATTTCCTGCACGAGTGAGTACATCTCAGATAAGTTTCTAGAAGTGGAGTTGCAGGGTCGAAGGGTAGGTACATTTGTGATTTTGATGGTTACTCTCATAAATACTACCCTCTACAAAGGTGGGGCACTTTCAACTCCTACCAGCAGAATATAAAAGGACCTACTTTCCCTCCTTCCCTGCTGTGACATTTTGGGCCTGTTTGCCTCCTCGTGCATTTCCCTTTCCCTACCCTGCAGATGCCCTTGGACTATATGTCCAAGTTCTCATGTCAGCTGGACTTGGTCAATGTAAGCAATGACAGGAGAAAGGAGGACAGGAGGAAGGGAAGGGAAAGCCATGCATTTTCCCTCTTCTGGGAAAATATCCAGGTTTTGCGGGGCTTCAACATTCAGAGGTTCTAATTTAAAAAATACATTTATAAAAACTATGAGTTCAAGGGGTGCCTGCATGGCTCAGTGAGTGAGTGCCTAATTCTTGGTTTCAGCTCAGGTTGTGATCTCATGGTTCATGGGATCGAGCCCCTATCAAGTTTTCCCCCTCTGCCCCTCCCCCAACTTGTGCACGTGTGCACATGTGCTCTTGCTCTCTCTAAAATAAATAAATAAACATTTTTTAAAATTATGAGTTCAAGGACACCTGCGTGGCTGAATCAGTTAAGCGTCGGCCTTTGCCTCAGGTCATGGTCCCAGGGTCCTGGGATCGAGCCCCAGGTCGGGATCTCTGCTCAGCGGGAGCCTGCTTCCCCTCCCTGCTGCTACCCCTGCTTGTACTTTCTCTCTCTCTATGTCAAATAAATAAATTTTTTAAAAACTTAAAAAATTTTAAAAATTATGAGTTCAAAATTAGACACAAAAGTAAAAATTCATTAGAAGGTAGAAAGAAAATACAAACAACTACAAATTTTGTAAAATTTACAAGTATCACAACATTTTTAAATCAAGATTTGATTATCTGCCAAACATATGTGTTTAATATCATTCCTTCTGTGTTTTCTGCTACCTACACTTAGATCACCTCTTTACATGACAATTATTTTGTGATTATTTGTATAGAGAGAATAGAAAGATAATTTAATTTTTCCTTTATCATAGTTGATCAAAATTTGATTTCTGATAGTTTAAAACATTTCATCTTCTGAACCTATATTGGTAATGTCAAATAAATTTTTAGGATTATCGTGAAATTTGGGAAAGTGCCTTTTTCAAGTTTCTTCCATAGGAGATAAAAATCTTTGAAAATTTTACTCTCAATTTGCTTCTAATTCTGTGTATATATATATATATATATATATGTATATGTATATATGTACATATATTATATATATTTTTATTGTGTTATCTTAGTCACCATACAGTACATCATTAGTTTCTGATGTGTTCTGCGATTCATTGTTTGTTTATAATACCCAGTGCTCCATGCAATCTGTGCCCTCCTTAATACCCATCACCCGCTTACTTCATTCCCCACACCCCTCTCTTCTGTAACTCTCAGTTTGTTTCCCAAAGTCCAGAGTCTCTCATGGTTTGTCTCCCTGTCTGATTTCTTCCCGTTCAGTTTTCCCTTCCTTCCCCTGTGGTCCTCCATGCTCTTCCTTATGTTCCATGTCTGAGTAAAACCATATGATAATTGTCTTTCTCTGCTTGACTTTTCTCACTTAGCATAATCCCCTCCAACCATGTTAGTGCAAGTGGTGGGCATCCATCCTTTCTGAAGCAATTTCTATTCTCCTGCTTTAACTCTAACCAATATTGTTCTTGGTACTAGATATAGTCCCAGTAAACAGGCCCTCATGTAAGATTCTAGAATAAAGTTACTTTCTTGTTATGCGAACATATTCATGTCCTCCTTGAAAATGGAAAATGAGACCTTAGTAATGCAGGCATACAATATACCACCTGTAGTTGCTTAGAATTAAGTATCTGTCAAAATCATTATTTGAAAAAACCAGATAGTTGCTAAGTTGCTTCACTTGTCCACTAAGGGATCGTTGATGATTACAAAGAATGTGGGGTGAGGTAACTACTTTTGGCATTAGGGAGTCAATAAAAGGGAAAACACTTGGGAATAGAACCAGACTTTTAATAGACCTATTCATGGCCATCAGAAATAACAACTGGCAGTCTTACAGTGTACCTTTCTGGTCAAGCTAAGCTTCAGAATGTCTATGGCATCCATATTTCCCTTTTAAGTAGTTTTTTTAATTATTTACTAATAACTTCTATTTTAAACTTTTGTACCAAAGTAAAGCACACACAGAAAACTATAAATTATTACAAAATGGACCCACCTGCATAACCATCAGATAGAACATGACCAACCCTCCAGAATCCATTTCCCAAATATTACCTCTCCCTCCTTTCCAACTGTAACCAAAAGAGACTCTTAATGTCATAAAATAAAACTATTTAGGCTTTTTACACTATAGATTAATTTTGCCTGTTATTGAAGTTTATATAATGAGGGTAATACATTCTTTGGGTCTGGCTTCTTTTATCCAACATTTGGTCGGTGAGGTTGATCCACAATTTTAGGTGTATTTGTAGTTCATTTTCATCACTGTGCATATTCTGTTGTGAGATTTCCACAATTTATATATCTATTCTATGGTTGATGAACACCTGGGTTGTTTCCAATTCCTGAATATTACAAATAATACTATGAACATTCTTGTATACATGGTAAAATCATTTCTGTTGGTCATATAGCTAAACGTTGAATTACCAGATCTTAGATTATATATGTGTTCAACATTACAGATATGAAACAAGTAATTATAATAATTTATATTCCCTCTGGCAGTGTATAAGAATTCTCAGTGTTGTGCATAATTGCCAGTGCTTGATTTTTTTAAAAAATTGGCAGAATTTATTTCATTACAGTACTAATTATTCCTGCCAGTTCAGACCATCCTAAGATTATAAGAAATACATATTTTCAGTAAGTACACAACTCAATTTTGTGCCCAACAATTTTTTTAAATGTCCCTTCTTTCCCTGTTTAAAAATTTTTAGCTTCATTGAAATATGCCAATTGGCATACAACATTGTATGAGTTTAAGGCATACAATATGACAATTTGATACATGTATATATTGTCAAATGATTACCACAATAAGGTTAATTAGCACCTGCAACACCTCACAAAATTACCATTTTTTGTGGTAACAACATTCAAATCTACTCTTTTTGCAATGTTCAAGTATACAATAGAGTGCTGTTAATTATATTCATGATGCTACACATAAGATCCAAGGAACTAATTCATCTTACAGCTGGAAGTTTATACACTTTTTTTTTTTAAAGATTTTATTTATTTATTTTGTCAGACAGGTAGAGAGAGCAGGAGCGAGCACAGGCAGACAGAGTGGCAGGCAGAGGCAGAGGGAGAAGCAGGTTCCCCGCTGAGCAAGGAGCCCGATGTGGGACTCGATCCCAGAACGCTGGGATCATGACCTGAGCCGAAGGCAGCCGCTTAACCAACTGAGCCACCCAGGCGTCCCTGGAAGGTTATACACTTTGACCAACATCTGCCCATGTTCCCCACCCCTGAGCTCCTAGCGACCACCATTCTACTCCATCTCTTAAAATTCCACATATAAGTGGATCATACAGTATTTGTCTTTCTCTGGCTGCTTATATCATTTGTCATAATGCCCTCGAGGTCTATCCATGTTGTCACAAATGGCAGGATTCCCTTCATTTTATGGCTAAAAAAATCTGTCGTATACATCTACCACATTTTCTTTATCCATTCATCCATCAGTGAATACTTATATTGTTTCTAGGTCCTGGCTATTGTGAATAATACTGCAATGAGCATACGGGTGAAAATATCTCTTCAGGATAATGATATGATTTTCTTTGCATATACAATTGGCCGCTAAACAATGTGAAGGTTAGAGTCACCAGCCTTTTGTCTCCTCAAAACTCACTACCAATAACCTACTGTTGATCAGAAGCCTTATCGATAACATAAACAATTAACACTTATTTTGTGTACTATATGTATTACACATAGTGTTCTTAGAATAAAGTAGATTAGAAAAAGGAAAATGGTATTAGGAAGTCATAATAAAGATAAATATATTTATAGCACTGTACTGTATTTATCAGGAAATAATCCTCATGTAAGTGAACCTGTGCATTTCAAGCCCGTGTGGTTCAAGGGTCAAATGTATACCCCAAAGCAGGATTGCTGGATTGTGTGGCAGTTTCATCTTTTGTTTGGGGTGGAACCTCCATACTTTTTCCATAGTGGTGCACAAATTCTCATTCTCAGCAATAATGCACAAGGTATCCCTTTTCTCTGCATTCTCACCAACACCTATCTCTTGCCTTTTTGATGGCAGCCATTCTAACAGGTGTGAGGTGGTATCTCATTGTGGTTTTGATTTGCATTTCCCTGATGATTAGTGATGTTGAGCACCTTTTTGTGTGTTTGCTGGCCATCTGTATGTCTCTTTTGGAAAAATGCCTATTCAAGTCCTTTGCCAATTTTTAGCTGAAGTATTTGATTATTTGTTATTGAATTATAGTCATTTTTCCCTGTAGGCCACTTTCTGGTACCACAAAAAACCATATCCTTAACCATAGCTAATTGGACCAGAGGTAGGCATCTAACCCACGGGCATCCAAACTGACAGTCAGCCATATGACTAAGAAGTGATCTGGGGACGCCTGGGTGGCTCAGTTGGTTAAGCGGCTGCCTTCGGCTCAGGTCATGATCCCAGCGTCCTGGGATCAAGTCCCACATCGGGCTCCTTGCTCGGCAGGAAGCCTGCTTCTCCCTCTGCCTCTGGCTACCACTCCATCTGCTTGGGCTCTCTCTCTCTCTCTCTCTAATAAATAAATTAAAAAAAAAAAAAAAAGAAGTGATCTGACCTGGCATGTAAGCATTGTCCAAACAAGAGTAATGATCAAGTGGATCAATCAAATTTGCTAAAAATTTGAGCTGGAACTTCGGGCAGATCATCAGTTAATAGCTGATGTATGCAGACATGCATAGAGAAAGAGAAAGAGTCTTTATAATGGTGAAGAACTAGAGTAAGGGTTTATGCATTCTCAAAATAGAAAAATCTTGTGACTATCTAGTTGCTGTCTCCATAATGCTTGACTATTGCAGTTCACACTTCTTTTAGTGATGCCTGATAATAAAATTTCTTTAGTTTAACGTGAGGGCTAGCTGTATGATTAAGTTTCTTATATCCCTTCATATATTTGTCGATGATGAATCACCATTATTATACCAACCTAGGAAAGGTTCCATTTTCTGCATTCCAGAAGAATCCACCTAAAACAATGTTCTTCTCAACTTCTTTCTATGCATATGTGATCTGCATATCTGATTTTTTATAAAATCAGATCACATGATACAAACTGTTTATATCCTGATTGTTTGATTTAATGATATGTTTTAAATATCTATCTATAACAATAAATGTGTATATATAGTGTTTTCAGGGTTTAGAGTATATGTTACATGGATAAACCATAATCTATTTAAGAGTTGCCTTTTCTTCCCTTTCCCTTATTGTTTGCTACTGGTATAATAAATAACGACTCAATAAACATACTTGTTCATATACCAAGGTATACTAATTTGATTATTTCCTTTGGATAAATAACCAGGAGTAAGCCAGTTAAAGAATGATGTCACTTATAAGACTTTTGAATTATATTCTTAAAATGTCCTCCAGAAAGTTAACAATTATATTCTCTACAACAATGCATGAAAGCGTACCATTGTACAAAAAATAAATAATTATTTGCTTCAGATATCACTATCTCCAAGGAGAATCTCCAGTTGCAGTGACTACATTTGCCAAGGGAAGCCTATTACTGAGGGAGTAATTTGGAGGTGAATGGGTCTATTGAACATGAACATGTTAAGGGGCTGGCCAAAATTTCAATAATTTGAAGGATGAAAACTTGGTGGAGCCACCTCTTTCTACACACTTTTGAGCAAAAATAGTATACACTTCCAGAGGCGTAATCAGAGTTTCTTTCATAGTTTGAAAGTTCTACCAGATGTTTACTTTCCTTCCAAAATATATTTCAAAGTAGTGGAAGATAAAATAAGGCATTGTTAATATAAGAATATTTCAACTGTGTGAGTATATATGTATATACTTGCCATACCACTATATATTTGTGTGTATGTATACACACACACACACATACATATATATATCTCATATATACCTTTATATGCCTATACATGCACACAGAGAGAGAAAGAAAAATAAATATTTGTATAAAAGTATATGTATGTGAGAATAAGAGTGTATATTTGATAGATCTAAGAAGCAATGATGGGAAATATACTGAATTAACAATCAAAATACTAGACTCAGGGGACTCCTGGGTGGCTCAGTTGGTTAAGCCAGGGTCTTGAGCTCAAATCATGATCCCAGGGTCCTGGAATTAAGTCCTGCATTGGGCTAGCTCAGCAGGGAGAATGTTTCTCTCTCTGCCTCTCCCTGCCACTTTACCTGCTTGTGCTCTCTCTTTCTCTCTCTCTGACAAACAAATAAATAAAATCTTTTAAAAAATGGATTTAAAAACAAAACAAAACAAAAACAAAATACTAGACTCAGCTCTCTACAAACATTGTGAACGTGAGCAAATTGCTTGACCTTTAAAAGGTCAATAAAAGAAAAGAAAAGAATCAAGTAATAGGATATAGTCATAAGAAATGAATCAGACATATTAAAAAGAGACTAGAGCTCCGATTTTCTTGAGAGGACTTAAAAAGTTCCAGTGATTTAATTTGCGATCTGTGAAACTTATGACTTAAGTTGTCTTCTAGGTGACCTGACAAAAGCCATATGTGATGGCTGACAATCAGCAAAAAGACCGAGGTTCGGTCTTCTGGTCCCATCATGGCATTGCATTACCCAGGCACTGCTGAGAACCGATGACTTTTCAGTAAAATCCTGTCAAGAAGGCTGAGTGAATCTTCAAGACTACCATTTGAATTTAGTCCTGAAAATGTTAAGAAGTATGTAAATAGAAGATCCATTCATCTTCTTCCTAAATGAGGAGTCATACACTGGAAATTAAATTTTTATGCTGGAAGACAAAAAGGTTGACACCATATTTATGATGGCTGGACCTTCTTTGGCAGGAGCTGTAGGAAAAAATTTAAGTAGGAAGTTGAGCAGTCAACAAGCTCATGAAATTCACTAGAGATCAAAACAGTCCCTTTTGGCACTTTAAAGCCTTTCCTCTTATTTTCTGAGGTTATTTAACCTTGCTGCCAGTCTCAACTGTGCATAAATATTTTTGTGGCTTTGAAATCACCATCTTAATGGCATATAGATGCTATAAGTGAGCAATATGAAGTATATAAATATTCATATCAGTCAAGAGGCTGTCACAACTTGGACAGGATGGAACTCCCAAATTAAAATATAGAAAGGATAATTCCATATCCCCTCCCCTTTGTCTTTGACTCCATGGTTAAATGAATAATGAGGATAAAGAAGTGGACCCTGAAATTCATACCAAGTTTCAGGTGTAAGAAATTAAAACTAAGGACCAGTTCAACCCCGACAGTTTAATTTACTTCTCTTAAGATCTTTAATACCAAACTTATCAGTTCTCTCTGTTAGGCATTAACTTGTTAAATGAGTCTTAATTATACATAAGCAGATGGAGATTTGAATTAAAATTACCTTACACTCGAGTGGCTTTAGTTCATTATAACATATCTTCCTCTTAATCATTTAGGCAGTCTCATCATCTTTCATATAGAAAGTTATTAAAATATTCCAATTTCCATATTTCTTCAGATACAGCCACCATTAAATGGCAAGTAATGCACATTAGTAGGTGACTTATACCATCCAAGAATTAGTGAATTATTCATGTCAGGAGCAATTTTTGTGCTTTTCTGTCATCTGTAGTATTTTCCTTTAAATACTTTATATTTACTTGATACGTGGAACCTCACCTCATTTAATTTTAAGTACCAATTTTAATTCCATCCTATTTTCAAAGGGATGATGAAAAAGGACACTATGAGCTCTCTTTTGCACTTTGGTTCATCAGAGTCCAGAAAGTAGGGGTACAGGAGCCAGTTCCTTGAAAACGTTCATAAAAGGGTCAAGATTAAGTACTTCATTACATCAACCTTCAGAAAGATGGCTGCGTTCCAAACCAATGTACCCACAAAGAAAACACAATGCTTAAAATGAGCTCCTGTGTTGCTAAATACTAAGAAACATAACTAACTCAGTAGTAATTTTACCCCCAGAAATTAATATTTCTAGACTTAACAACCAAACCCAAGATCTAGTTTTTTTCAAAGTTGCTAAAAACATCGAGGCAAGACCCTACCCGGATATCGTTCGAAGGTCAACGACTCCTGTCTACAATAAGGCTAACTTAGGCCAAGGAGTAGCATTTCAGTATTCCTGAAAGTGAGAAATTTACAGCTATTCCCTTAGGAATCCTTTGGAGACAATTTCAAAGCCAGACACTGCCATGCCTTCCTTCAGAAGTAGGATTCCCCTCAGGCTGTTATTTTACCCAACTAGTCAATCAGTATCCAATCATGTTCTGTTCCAGAGGCGTCACTGGATTCACAGGCAGGAGTGACAGCGGCAGCAGAATCAAACCAGACAGCTGACAAGAGTGGAGGATCCTGAGTCTTGGCTGAGTCATCAAGACAAAAGTTCAGTCAGTCTTGCCAGCCGGTTGTCATATTTTATTTATAAAATGAAGCAGAATATCATCCTTTATGTTTGACAAAACTCAATATTCAGCAAACTTCTTCTGCACCTCTCAGACTGTGTGAGTGAAGACAAATGAGGAGTCTCAAACCCACACGTATTATGAAAAGTAGAGTAAACCGAGCCTGAGTTGCTCGGTGAGTGGTAACAGCGTCCGATAGGATCTCAGTCGTACCGTACAGAAGAACAGTGCTTCTGAGAGGCTCCTTCTTCTAGTGAGATGAAACCTTTCTCTAACCAGCAGGCAAGAGTTGGGCTAGTTGCAGCATTCCAGCAGTTTGACGTCACGGCTTGCTCACTAACGCACGTTTCTAAAGGAATGGAAGGTAAAAAATCACATGTATACCTTGAAAGCAAATATTAAGCAGGTAAGATGTAATAAAGGCATTCATCCCATTTTGCTTTGTTTCTTCTTGAACAGAGCCTCCACTTACTTATAAACACACACACACACACACACACACACACACACACACTCCTTTCTCCAGTCCTCATGGAGACAGTTGTTTTCCAAGCAGGCTGGGGTTTTTTTGTTGTTTCTGCATTTGTTTATTTTTCCTATGCTCATACACTACCGATTCACTTGAAAAACAAATATATAAATGTAATGTGTTCTCAAATTGATCGATAATTTTTAGAGGCTTTGAAAACTGTCCGGACCAGACTGTTCCCTGCCAAGGGTGGAGGTTTAAACATGGTCACTTCTCCACTGAAAGCCCATATACTGTTTGGGAATCCTCCAGCCAGCTCATGCTCTGGACTCCAACTAATTAAGTTTTCTGCTGCTGCCATTGAAAGCTTCAGTCAGGTATAATTAAAACTGAGCCAATGACAGCAGTGGCATTTGTCAGAATCATCCAGTGGTTCAAATACCAGTTCTGACAGAAATGTCAAACTGATAGCACTCCCATCTTCCCAGTGCATGCAAGGGAAAAGCAGGGAGGACTTTTATTATAAATGCTTGGCTGATAACCTTTTTGAATCCCAGAACACCAAATGCCTCACATGAAATTTCATTATCCTGGAAGAGAGAATTCAGCTCAAAGATGCTCCCTGCTCATGGAGTAAAGCTCAGTCTAACATGATGGTCTTTACTTCTGTTAGGTCTTTTAGGGAATTCTGAAATACACAAACAACCTCACAGCAAATAGTCATGAAGAAAGGAGCATTTTGGTCATAGAGGCATCAATCTCCTAAGTGAAAATTTTCTCAGTTAAAGCCATTACCAATCAAATGTCTAGATACATTGTTTGATTTGACTTTTGTCATTTGTTTCAGTGATAAAAGATAACCCAAACTAGTGAAGGAGCCATCCTGAAAGGGGAGAAGCCACCAACCCCCAACACCAACTGTCACAGACTAATTTATGATCTATTGCCTAGCATAGTTCTTGGTAGGACTCAGCATACGTTTGGTGAGTTAAAGAGTGAATGAATAAATCAATGAGTGAATATCACACCCATTCTGAAGAATGCATTTCTACATCACCAAATGTAAGTGGTTGTAGGAAGATAACCTTGTGATTATTTAATTCATAGAGGTGAGAAAGACAAGAGATAGAAAGAAGTGATTTGTCTTCCTTCTCTTTCTACGAGTACATGGTTTTGAAGACTGGATAAAGTAATACATATAAACACTTTTGTCAGTCTTATGGCCAAGAAAATAATCATTACAATAGCAAATATGAAATGGTTAAGTTGAAATGCTTGAACTATTGCATTCTAAAGAAAGATTTAATATTGTACACAGGGAATGTCATGACTACACATTTTTTCCTGCTGTGTGATACATTTCTTAGTCCTATCCCAAGAAAAGGTATTGTGTTCTATGCAAAAGATTTTTAAATGACAGCCTTTGCATGTGGATATAAAACTATTAGATATAGGAAGGAGAGATAAGAGAAAGTCGCAGTTGCACAGAACTACAGTCCAGATAAAAAGTCAGATAGATACCAATATCCTGACACATGGGAGATACTCAATAAGAACTTGGTGGCTAGTAGAAAGGAAAAATAAAAACAAAAAGGAGGAATTTGTTTAGAACAGAGCTCAGTAAGCCCTTAAGGAGTAGAACATGAGATCCTAGGTCATAGATGGAAACAGACAGGTGATAACTAAACCAGTCTCCATGAGATAAAAAGAGGAAATATGGAATGAAGAGAGAGAAGCTCTGAAAAGAAGGGAGGGTGGGAGGGAGAGAATAATTAGGGTCACATGCTAGGAAGTCGAAAACTTTGACAAGTGGCCAGTAAGAAAACTCTTAGTGATCAAGGGGCTGAAGGACTTTTGAGAACAAGGATCTCAACAAGTTTTAAGAGGTTTGCTTTTCTAGGCTTTTATATCCTTGGTCAACTGCAACCAACATCAGTTAAGGTCTGTTACACACATTGACTAGGGGAGATTAAAACAGGGGACCACATCCAGTTTTACATGCACCAGAGAGAAGAGAATATTCTTGGCAGGTGAAATGGGAATAAGATCAAGAATTCAAGGGAAGAAGCCCAGACCCAGAAATGAGCATGAGAATGCAAACTTCCGGGAACTTATGAAATATTAGGGCAGGAACTAGATTTCTTAAAAACATGGGAGAGTATTGAGTCAACTGCGTGTAAACACAAGCAGGGTGATTACAGCAAATACCTGGGTTTTGCACTCAGTAGTTTAATTAATTGAGTCATGTTTCAATTCTTATGTATTTTTCATAGTCATCCATTTAATGGCTCCTCACCCAGAATTGTTATAAATCAATGTTTCCTAAAATATTTTGCAGGAAAGACCAGTCCTTTAATATATCAAAAATCTTTAAAAACAAAAACAAACAGGGCGCCTGGGTGGCTCAGTGGGTTGAAGCCTCTGCCTTCGGCTCAGGTCATGATCCCAGGGTCCTAGGATCGAGCCCCACATCGGGCTCTCTGCTTAGCGGGGAGCCTGCTTCCCTTCCTCTCTCTCTGCCTGCCTCTCTACCTGCTTGTGATCTCTGTTGGTCAAATAAATAAAATAAAATAAAAAGATTAAAAAAAAAAAACAAAAGCAAACAAACAAAAAACAAAAACAGTTGGGAGAAGGTGATTTCAATTCTTTTGTTAAACTAGTCTGTGGATAATAAAATGACCAAAATAACACAAGATTCTTCACAGCAGGGTTGCTATAAAAGTCTTAAGTATGCTTATCTTCAAAAGACCTGTTATATTTATCAGTGTCACCTAAATGTAAACTGAGCTATTTCCATAGAACATCTTAAAAGACTCCTCAGTACTCTTTGAGAAATACTGACCAGTATTTATAGAATCAACCCACAAAACAGATTAACCCACGTGGGGCATGGGTGCCTTTAAGAACACCTTGAAAATTTTAGACCTTCCCCCCAAAAGACACCCCGTTCATATGCAAAGAAATGCGCATAAGACTTTGAGTCAGGAATAGGGAGTAGGAGATTCTGAAAGTCAGAGTATTTTTAGATATTTAAAGGATATTTATTATATAAATATGCCACAATTTTTCCATTCTTCCTTGAAGAGCACTTAGGTTGTTTCCATCTTTTGTTTATCAAGAATAATGTTGCTATGAACATACCTGAACACATCTTTGGATTCACAAGTATATATATTTCTGTTGCAAAAATTAAGTGTAGACTGATGGGATTATGGAGTATTCATATATGTTGAACTTAAGAAGATACTGCCAAATAGTTTTTCAAGCTGTTGAACCAATTTGCACTTCCACTATCAGTGATAAGGATTTCATACACTCTTGTCAATATCTTTGACAACATTCCATATATCACTTGATAATGTCGGTTATTTTATTTTAGCCATTCCGAACATACAAAAATGTATTACTATGGATTTAATTTTTATTTTATCAATTATGAAATTGAGCCCTATTTATATGTTTATCAGCCAGTTGGAATATCCTTTTAAGTAAAGAGTCTGTTCACTAGTTTTGCCTATGTTTTCTTGGGTTTTAGCCTTTAAAGTGCCACACCTCAGAAATGCCTCATCCAGGGTGACTTGGTTAGTCACTTTAATTTCAAGACCAGGTCTATTGTTTCAATCAGGATACATCTACAGCTCTCTGTTTTGCATTTAATTAGAATGTACCCAGCAACAACAAAAACATGGTCTCTTTTGATAAATATAAGTTCTAGTTGTCTGTAATGTAATTTACAATCCTTTTCTTTGTAATTTGTGATTTACCAGTACTGTTCAAATCAAGTCATACTCTATGTTATCTTTCAGAATCTTATTTTTTTATCTTTTACATTTAGATCTGCAGTCTACCTGGTATTATTTGTCTATACAGTGTGAGGTAAGTATCAAGTTTTTTTCTTTTTTTTTTTTCCATAAAGGTATCTGACTGACCATTATTTATTAAGATAAATACACTTTTCTTACTCTGAAATTCCACTCTTTATATGCAGGTCAGTTTCTGGACTGTATTCTTTTTACTGGGAGTGGGAGGCTCTGCCTATTGCCCACTGTCTATCCTCGTACCAAGATTACACCATTTTGATAATGTAACTTTGTACATTTTTATATCTAGTAGATCTAGTATTATAACTTGGCTTTCATTCTTCAGGGTACTCTTAATTTGCCCACCTGTATTTTCACAAAAATGTTAACCATCAGCCTATTATTTTCTGACGGAAGAGAAAAACTCATGATCTAATTGAGATTATGTTGAATCTGGCACTTTGTAATGACCTGACCTCTTTATAATATCTGACTTTCCAATTCATGAACATAATATTTGTAGTTCTTTTTCAAAAGCTTTTATTGAATTTATCCTAGATATTTCATATTTTAAGTGCCTTTATATATCATTCTTTTTCTTTTTCTTTTTTTAAGATTTTATTTATTTATTTGAGAGAGAGAGAGAGCATGGGAGGGGAGAAGGTCAGAGGGAGAAGCAGACTCCCTGAGGAGCTGGGAGCCCGATGTGGGACTCCGGGATCATGACCTGAGCCAAAGGCAGTTGCTTAACCAACTGAGCCACCCAGGTGCCCTATCATTCTTTTTCTTTAAGATTTTATTTATTTATTTGAGGAAGAGAGAGAGAGAGTGGTGAGAAACTGAGGGAGAAGGAAACTCCGGGCTGAGCATGGTGTCTGACGCAAGGCTCTATCCATGGATTCCGGGATCATGACCTGAACTGAAGGCAGACACTTAATGAACTGAGCCACCCAAGCACCTCATGTGTATCATTCTTTAATTTTCTTTTCTTTTTTTTTGTTTAAAGAATATCAAATATCTTATTATATTTCTTAGTGTCTGTAAGACCTATTGCAATGTTCCCTTTCATGTTTCTCATATTGATAATTTGGGCTTTCTTTAATCTTTTTCTTCATTTGTCTTGCCAGGAATTTATCAATTTTATTATTCTTTTTGAGAAACCGAGTTTGTCATTGTTAATCATCTCTATTATACGTTAGGATTTTTTAAAAGATTTTATTTATTTATTTATTCATCAGAGAGAGAGGGAGAGAGAGAGCACAAGCAGGGGGAGAGGCAGGCAGAGAGAGAAGCAGGCTCCCGGGTGAGCAAGCAGCTGAAGGTGGGACTCCATCCCAGGACCCTGGGATTATAACCCGAGTTGAAGGCAGATGCTTAACAGACTGAGGCACCAGGCATCCCAATATACATTAGTTATCTTTTCCCTCTTTTTTTCTTTGTGTGTGGCATACAAAAACCATTATATTATGCTCACTGATTATGTGGGTCAGGAATTCAGACAGGGCACAATGGGGGTGGCATCTCTGCCACCCAGAGTCTGGAGTGTCACTGGGAAGACTCAAAGGCTGAGGCTAAAAAATGTGAAGTTGATGCATGCTGTCACTTGGGCCCCCAACTACAGCTGTTAGCTGTCACACCAACATGTGGCCTCTCCTTGTGGTTAGTTTGGGCTTCCTTGCCACATGATAGTTCGGTTCCAAGAGCAAGTGTCCTAAGAGTACCAAGTGGAAACTGTGTTGTCATTTTAAAAAATAACAATTTTACTTAGATAAAATTCACAATTAATTTGTTTAATGTATACATTTTAATCATTTATAGTATATACATAGAGTTGTCCAACAATAATTAATTTTAGAACATTTCCAACTCTGCAGAAAAGAAAATTTTATTTCCCATTTTTCCTGAATCTTCCCATCCGTAGGCAATAAGTAATTTACTTTCTGTCTCTATGGATTTTCCTATTTTGGACAACTCGTGTAAATTGAATCATATAGTATGCAGTTTTGGGGTCTGGCCTCTTTCACTTAATTTTCTTTAAGATTCATCCATGTTAAAACACGTATTAAAACTTCATCCCGGGGTGCCTGGGTGGCTCAGTGGCTTAAAGCCTCTGCCTTTGGCTCAGGTCATGATCCCAGGGTCCTAGGATCGAGCCCCGCATCAGGCTCTCTGCTCAGCAGGGAGCCTGCTTCCCCCTCTCTCTCTGCCTGCCTCTCTGCCAGCTTGTGATCTCTGTCTGTCAAATAAATAAAGAAAATCTTTAAAAAGCAAAAAAACAAAAAAAACTTCGTCCCTTTTTATGGTCAACTAACAACTCATTGTATGGATATACCATATTTTATATAACCATTCATCAGATACAACCATTTGAGTTTCCAGTTTTGACCATTACAAATAATGCTGCTATGAACAACCATATAGTCCAATTGTGGACTACATTTTCATGTCTCCTGATAATATACCTAAAAAGGAATTGCTGAGACATATGGTCATTTATGTATAAACCTCTGCAGAACTGCAGATTGTTGTTGTTGTTTTAAGATTTATTTATTTATTCCAGAGAGAGAGTGTAAGCATATGAATGGGGGGGGAGGACAGAGGGGGACAGAACTCTTAAGCGGACTCCCTGCTGAGCACAGTGGGCCCACTGTGGCTCAATCCCATGACCCATGAGATCCTGACCTGAGCTCAACCCAAGATTCAGAAACTTAACCAACTGAGCCTCCCAGAAGCCCTTGCAGATTGTTTTCACAGTGTCTTCACAATTTTACATTTCTATCAGCAGTGTATAAAAGTAACATTTTGTCCTACATTCTTGCTAACACTTGTTTTTATTAATCATTTTGCTGCTTGTTCTATCAATTACTGAGAGAAAAAGTGTCTTGGAATCTCCCTCTATGATTGTCTCTCTAACTTTTTCTATCTTTAGTTCTATCAATTTTTGTTTCATATCTTTTGGGGCTTCAAAAGAGTCATTAACTATTAAATTGATTGACGCTCTCCCTGGATGTGTGCTTTCACAGTCATCCTGAGTGAATGGAAGTTACAACACACATTATTGACTTTATTAGAGTTTAATATAACCTACTACTCCCCAAACAGTGGAAGGAGCTTAGAACACTTTAATGTTCCCATCTTCTATCCTAATGTTATGGTTCATATATATTATTACATGTATTTTTAATAGTTTTAATCAATCATTATTCATTTAAATCTATCCACACATGTACCCTTTTATTGTTCTTCATTCTGTTTTATTCTCTATTCTGTATCCCTATATAGTTCTCTTTGTATTTACTCTGTTTGGGAATCATGCCACTTCTTGAATATGTTACTTGATAGCTTTCATTTGCACAATTTTGTCACATTAATCCCTCACACTTTTTTTCTCCTGTTCATTCTCTCTTCCTCACATTCTCTCTCATCTCTTCTTTCCATTTCAATTACATATATGGTAGTTTTTCCTGGCATCCCATTATGCCTCTAATGCTCTTTCCTGAACTTTTCAACCTACTGTCTCCACTTTAGTCAAGATATTATTTTCCGACCTGCATTTCACTTGAATACTCTCTCCTGGTGAATCTAACCTGCAGTTAAACATGCCCACTGATCTCTTAATTGGGAGAATCTGTCAGTTCTACATTTTCCGTTTGATTCCAGAAAGGGTATATTTCTACTCTCTTCTGAAATTCTTCACCTTATTATATAATTTCTGGAACTTATATTAATCACACTCATTTTAAGACTAATTAGTCTAAAATCTATATTTTCTGTGGACCTCTTTTCTATAGTTTGTGTGTTTTGTCTCTTGGTTTCTAGTCAGTTTCTACCTTTTTTATCTTGTTTTTTATTCTGGATTATATATTTGTTGTGAAAAACTACAAAAGAACTTGAGGTCCTGGATAATGGCTCGAGAACATTTACTTTGCCTTCTGAAAGAAACTTAGTTCCAGGAAGGATTATTTTAATGTAATTATTGATTTAGCTAATCAAGGCTGAGTCCTTTACTTCTTAATCTTACTCTGTGCTCTAGGAGTTTAAATGAAGTCCTTTAATTAATTCTGTGAATTCTTAAAATCTAAGACGGTTCATATTCTAGGCAGCTAGAAAGAATAACAAATGTTCACCCCTCATATTATCTAAAAAGTATAAAGTCTAGGAAAGTATGCATTCCGCCAACTCTTAAATACATGTCTAGTTAAATGTATAAAAACTAATTTGATCTGTTCAGAAGAAAACTTACCAATGATTGTCTTGATGGCCTTACACACACATCATATATGTAACTCTAAATTTTATGTGTTAAAGGAATGATAGAAGATTTCCTTGTCATTTTTATTTTCCTAACTGTGAACCCCAAGAGATATAGCTGAAACACAGAAAATGAACATTTTTTCCTGGAGTATAGTTACAGAGTATCGATAGGGTCTAAAGCAGTAGATACTAATATTTGGGGAGGAGATATGGACTCCTTTTTGGAACCAAGGAAAGCTATGGTTTCTGCCTCCAAAAAGAGAAGTATACAACCCACATTTGCATTCAACATTATGGGTACAATTTCAAAAAGCTTAGCGCCCAACTGGAGCCCATGAGTGAACCCAACATTAAGAATCCCTGCTCCAGAAGGGAGTCGAGGGGAGGAATAGGCAAAATAGATGGAGAGGATTAAGAGGTACAAACTTCCAGTTATAAAATAAATAAGTCCTAGAGATGAAAATACAGCACAGGGAATATAGTCAATAATATTATAATAACATTATATGGTGACAGATGGTGACTACACTTATCATGGTTAGCAATGAGTAATGTATAGAATTATCTACCCAGTATGTTGTATACCTGAAACTAATACACATTGTATGTCAATCACACTCCAATAATAAATAAAAACCAAAAAGAGAATTCCTAATCTAAAACAAAGAACATTTATTATTTATCTTTAAGGATGAATCAAAAGATACAATGCTGGAGGTCCATTAAGAGCTTTCTTACTCAACACTTTTCACAGAAACCCATATTTCACAGAACCCATATTTCATATTTGCCTTTTATTTTACCAGAGAATTGATGATTGAGAGTCACTCATAGGAGAGAGGGGAAAAACTTAACCTTTAGATTTGAAAATGTAATGATATATAATAATAACAAACATCAATTTTGCAAGCACGTGCACCGAAGGAAAATCACCTTCTAGCAAATCTATTTCAAAGAAGAATAGGAGGGTCAGGGGCAAACTGGCAGACTACGATCATAAGGCCATATCCTGTTCGCAGATAGTTCATGTTAGGTCCACACAGCAGTGATTTCAAATATTGGAATTAAGAAATTTCACACAAAAATATTTCTCTGTCTCCTTTTAGACCACACATCGTTGGTCCCCCCTTTGATGTAGCAACGCTCAATAGGGCTGAGTAACCACTGCTTGTTTTCCCAGTTCACTGTGATCCTCAGAAGCCCCGGCTTCACTGCTTCACGTGTTTCTAGCACCTGCTGGCCTTAGTAGGCACTGCAGCATGTGACCCGTCGTGGTCAGCCCTTGAATAAATGAGTGTTGACCCAGTGTCACAGAACACTTTCTGCTGGGTAAGCCTGTCTTGCCCATGTCTGCCCTGTCTCTAAAATTATACCTCGCTCCTTAACAGGAGTTTCCAGACTCATCCCATTCTGTCTGAATTCATCTCCACTCAATTTTTTCCAGATAACTTCCAACTGACCTCCCACCATGCTCTTCCAAGGAACAAAGCTTCCTAAAAGAATGCAGTATGAAGGGCTTGTCTGGACTGCTAACTTCAGGATTGACAACCTCTGTGGAGTTCCCATTTCTCTAAAAACCACTTTTTCTTTACTTGTTTAATATTTTGTTTTGTTTTGTTTTAATTTTGACCTTCATTAGAAAGGTTAGTACACTTCACCGGCATACTTAGCACTGAAAGTTATGTCCAAAGGACTATATTTCTAAGTGAAAAGGTCTTGGAGATCACTGTTAGTATTTGTAGCAGAGCTGGGTCAAAATTAACATATTAACATAACAGCTTGTGTCAGCCTGGATTGCAAACTTCCTGCAAGAAAGGGTAGGCCGAAAGGTCACACTCATCAGCTCATACCACAGAGAATCTCAGAATCCTAAAAGATGATTTCTTCCCTTTACACATAAAAGTCCCTGACTCCTCTGGCTCCAGGGCCCCCCACTCGCCCCGCCTTCTGCCCACACACAGGACCTCCACACATACCACTTACCGCCTAATCCACACTAGTTTCTATCCCCTCTGTTTCTGTGAGTTTGATTGGCTTGGGTCAGTTTCTAGCTCGGTTAAATACTGTTACTTTGTTCTACATTTTGTTTGTATGTGGAAATGCGTATTTAAACCTTTGGCGAATTCCTAGCCCAGACCTTAGCAATGACTGTGGTTAATAACAGAGTTCTCACTCAAGATGTCACCTGGGGTGGGTGTCTGTGGCCTGACTGGCTAGCCATAGGACCTCTTTAAGGCCTCCCTCCAGTATGCAAATACCCCAGGAAGAGCACTTTACTCTTTCAGGTGCCGGACTGCCGGGGGTGGGGGCCCAGGCTGCACACTCCAGCTGGCAGCTCAGGGGCGGGAGGCCAGTGGGTGGTGGATCACAGGTGGCTGCCCGGGGAAGATGCTTGTGGGTCCTGCACTCAACTGGAAGGCTGAGCTTGACGTGGCTGCTCAGTCAGCGGGATGTCCAAATGACAGGTTATTTTCTGTCACTCGTCTGCCGGTGTTGGCTTTCTTAACCCTGAGGCTGGTAATGAAAGACGCCCTCACTTTACCACTAATGCTACTGCACTCATCCATCCTTCCAGCTGTGTCCTCGGAGGACAGAAGATGAGGAGAACTTTAAGGCCCTGGCCCTGGGCCTACGCTATATTCCCTTTCTCTGCTGGCTCCCACATCTGCCCCAGACCACTCGTCAGTGTCTTCAGTCACAAGACAGCCATCCAAAAGGTGCAGCAACCAGAAAACATTTCACCCTTCAGGGATCTCGGAGGGTCTCATTGTTTCATGTCACCAGACTTAACCTTTGCCGCGCCTATCCGCTTGAGTTCACAAAAGGTCATCTTTTTCAGTGGGGTCCCATCCTTTCTATACTCCTTGTCCCAGACCACCATCAATTCATATTACATCCTGAATCTCTAAATCAATCAATCCATCTCTCTCCCCCAATCTCTCTTTCTGTCTCTCTCTCCTTCTCTTTCTCCCTCCCTCCTTACAAAGCATGCTGTCTTTCAATTAACATAGTGATGACCTATTGTCACCCGTTCCCATGCTAATCCTGAGCTGGTGTGAAATTACTTTATAATAAACACTATGGAGTTCTGACTTCCAATTAATTTTTCACATGCTGCGCTAAATCAGATTAGCTCTCCCCCTCTACCATCACTTTTGACCACAGACGTAATTCTTTCCTTATAATGAAATTGAGGATTAATTTATATGAAGCATATCTGTACACATTTGCAAATAAATGTAAAGATAAACTTTATGCCATATTTGCATGGTGCACGGTGCTGTGTTAGCACCAACTCTCTGAGATTACTTTCTTGTGTTCACAGGGGTGGGTGAAGATCTCTCCAGTTGTTGTTCCTCTGTTAAATTCTAACTAGATGCCTCCAAGAAGAATAGGCAAAGAAACG
The DNA here is from genome assembly GCA_003697995.1 of Taxidea taxus jeffersonii. Classification (NCBI taxonomy): domain Eukaryota; kingdom Metazoa; phylum Chordata; class Mammalia; order Carnivora; family Mustelidae; genus Taxidea; species Taxidea taxus. Next base: position 40,740 of record RCUC01133652.1, on the reverse strand, counting down.
CTCACACAGGCCCCAGGGCTGAGGGAGTGGTGCCTCTTCCCGTAAATCGTATAACACCGCATTAGGAGAGGAAAATGTAAACACTGAAATGGAAACAATAATCATTAACTACTAAATTGATTGGCGCTCTCCCTGGATGTGCGCATTCACATTCATCCTGAGCGAATGGAGGGAGGGTAGCTCTTTAAATGACCATTAAATTGAAGGAATTTGATGACAATTTCAAGCCCATGACAGCTCTGCCTTTTTAAAACTAATATAGACCCTGCACTAAATTATATTTTTGGCGAAATAATTATTTTCATCTTTGAAACTCATTATTAGCATGGAGTAATGGAAGATGAATGAAGGCACACGAGAAATGAACAAATTTGTGTTAAAAAAATTAATCATACTACCCAGATGCTGGGCTATATTTTTTTTTCTGTCAGTCTCCAGTGTATTTCATTCAGCTTCTTTTATTACTACAAAATATTGATAGAAAAATTTCCCTAACACATATTTTCTTTTTGACACCGAATGAGAAAAACTGCCAGAAGAACTAAAGGTATGGCACATATAAAAGATAAATGTGTGCTTATCAAATCCTCTTAAACCAAGCCTTTATTAACAGGAGAAGAAATAAAATCTTGTTTAGTGTTGCAATGATGAACATACTCACTGCTGAGTTATTTTAAGACAGACTAAGCAAATTGTGCTTGGCAAACATAGGAATTTATTCATCCCTTCAGCGGGTGGCATTTGATCCCTGCTTTGTGACAACCACTACTTTAAGTGCACCTGATAAAACAATAAGCAAGACAAATTCCCCTGCCCTCATGGAGATTCCATCTAAGGAGATGCAAACCTGAAATTATAAAAAAGAGTCCATCACCATCTTCATGATCATTAATTGAGCTCTTACTGGATGTTCACCACTGTACCAAATGCTTTCCTATTACACATTTCAATTATCATGATTAATACTTTCCCTCTAGTTATTATTTTGCATGCATTTTATAGATGAATAACTAAGACTTCGAAATGAAGTAATTTGTTCTAACTCTACAGATATACAGTGGTAGAAGAACCCCAGACTGAGGTTTTAGACTAAAATTCCTGTGCTATATCGCCTCTGACCTTCATTGTCTCAAAAGCATGTATCATCATCTTGTATTGTCCAAATTTTCTTTTTGTTCTATGGTAGGTAAAAATAGGAGCAAGAAGTACAATTCCCCCACCTAAGGAGAGTTCCAGTCTACTGGGAGAAAATCACACATCTATGAAGCAACTATTCTTAAAATTTCTCTAGGGCAGGTAAATTTATATGGAGTATGTGTGTGTTGATGAGAAAGGGAGGGAGATTATCTGCGGACATTTATCTCTATTTGAATAGCATATTCAGCTTCTATGACTTTACTCATTTTACCATGCATTATTAATTTAACAGATGATTTTATAGAAACATTGAAATAATACAACATTAAATGTGGCCATTATATACTATGCAAGTGTCCTGATTTCAGTTCTATGGAACTGTGAAAGGCTTGATTCCTAGAATCGAAGATGTACATTAGTAAAAGAATAATCTGTTCCTTGAGGTTCAAAAAATTTTGCCAACAGCGTTTTTCACAGAACTAGAACAAACAGTCCTAAAATTTGTATGGAACTGCAAGAGACCCCAAACAGCTAAAGCAAACTTGAAAAAGAAAAACAACACTGGAGGTATCACAATTTCAGACTTCAAGTTATATTACAAATCAGTAGTGATTAAAACAGTAATGTACTGGCATAAAAATAGATGCATAGGTCAATGGAACAAAATGGAACACCCAGAAATAAACTCACTGTTATATGGTCAACTGATCTTCAACAAAAGAGGAAAGAATATATAATAGGAAAAATTCTCTTCAACAAATGGCATTGGGAAAACTACACAGCCACATGCAAAAGAATAAAACTGGACCACTTCCTTTCACTATACACAAAAATAAATTCAAAATGGATTAGAGACCTAAATGTGAGAACTGAAACCATTAAAGCCCTTGAAGAGAGCACAGGCAGTAATCTCTCTGACATTGACCATAGCAACATTTTTTCTAGATATGTCTCTTGAGGCAAGGGAAATAAAAGCAAAAATAAACTATTGGAACTACATCAAAATAAAAACCTTCTACACAGCAAAGGAAACCATCAACAAAACTAAAAGACAACCTACTGAACAGAAGATATTTGCAAATGACATCTCTGACAAGAATTAATATCCAAAATATATAAAGAATGGATATAATTCAGGGCACCTGGATAGCTCAGTGGGTTAAGCCTCTGCCTTCTGCTCAGGTCATGATCTCAGAGTCCTTGGATTGAGCCCCGCATCGGGCTATCTGCTCAGCGGGGAGCCTGCTTCTCACTCTCCTCTGCCTGCCTCTCTGCCTACTTGTGATCTTTCTTTCTGTCAAGTAAATAAATAAAATCTTTAAAAAAAAACAATGGATATAATTCAATACCCCCTAAAAAACACAAATAATCCAATTGATAAATGGGCAGAAGACATGAACAGACATTTCTCCAAAGGGAACATACAGATGGTCAACAGACACATGAAAAGTTGCTCAACATCACTTACCATTAGGGAAATGGAAACAAAAATACAGTGACACATCACCTCATACCTCAGGCAGAACCTGTCAGAATGACTAAAATAAAAAACAAGTGTTGAAACAACAAATGTTGGTGAAGATGTGGAGAAAAAGGAACACTTTAACACTGTTGGTGAGAATGCAAACTGGTACGGCCACTGTGCAAGATAGTATGGAGGTTCCCCAGCAATTGCTCTACTGGGTATTTACCCCCCAAATACAAAAACACTAATTCAAAGGGATACGTGTACCCCTATGTTTATTGTAGCATTATTTACAATAGCTAAACTATGGAAACAGCCCAAGTGTCCATTGATAGACAAATGGACAAGAAGTGATATATATATTTTATATATATATGTACATATAATTCAGCCATAAAAAATAATGAAATCTTGCCATTTACACAACATGGATAGAGCTAGAAAGTATAATGCTGGGAGAAATAGGTCTGTCAGAGAAAGACAAATACTATATGATTTCATTCATTTGTGGAATTTAAGAAACAAAACAAATGAGTGAAGGAAGAAAAAGAGAAAGAGACAAACCAAGAAACAGATTGTTAACAGAGAATAAGCAGATGGTTACCAGAGGAGAGATGGGTTGGGAGGGATGAGGGATATTGGGAATGGGGATTAAAGAGTACACTTACGATAAAAAATAAATAAAAAGAAAAAAGTGAGAAAAGAATGTAGAAATACAGGATAAGGAGACAAGAGGAAGTGAAATATGATTTGAAACAGCTCAATACATGAGCCAACAAAACATGACTTAAAAAAAAACTTCACAAAAAAAAAAAAAACTTCACTTTGGAGCTGTATGTATGGACTAGCACATTTTTAAAAAAGGATCTTCTGGATCACTCTGGTAATCTCTTTCATGGTATTACTAAATCTTGTTATTTATATTTTCTTAGATACTTCAGCCTAGTTTTCAAATATATCATAAATACAATAAAACTGTATCATTATAATTTATTTAATCCTGACATCTGCAGTTATTTCTAATGCTTATTTTATCTTATTTTTGTTTCTTTTTCTTGTTTTCACTTGCTTGGTTTCACTCATGGTTTATCTCTCACGGTTTTTTTTTGTTGTTTATCTTTTTTATGGCTCTTCGAAGAACGATTTTATTCAAACAGACAACTCTTACATTTGTTTTTCATTGCTCGTGTTCTTTATTAATTCATTTATTTCTGCTTTTATGTTCATTAATTATTCTACTTGTTCTACATAGATATGTTTTTATTTTCATAATTTCTTGAGTTGAGTAGCAATTTGTAATTTTTAGTCTTTAAATACCATGAATTTCCTTCCTTGATTGTATCTCATAATTATTTTCCTAGATATTCTGTATTTTAAGAAGTTTTGAATTCCTCCTTTACCTAAGAATTTATTAGAATAATGTTTTCCAGATGACTCAGGTTTTCTCTGTTTATACTTCCAGTATTTATTTTCAGTTTAATACAGTCCAGAGTGTTGTCTAATATTTGACGAAGTAGATACTTGAAATAAAATGTATTTGCTATTTGTATAGGATAAGCTGATGAGTACCAATTTAAACAAGTTAGCTATCATTCAAATTATCCATGCCCCTCCTAGTTATTCTGTAAGCATTTTATGTGAAAATAACTAAGAACACTGTAAGAGCTTCTAATGCCATCAGATTTCTTCTTATAATTACCATAGTTGTTACTTTTAAATTTCAATACTGTGTATTCATAATATAAGTATTCATGGTAGTTGTGTCTTCAGCAGTAAAACTGACCCTCTGGTTTCATTTAATAAACCAATACACTGAGAGATCTAGTGAGATACGGTTTGTAACAGGAAAAGATCTGAGCTAACGTGAGGGTGCATAAATAAGGGATTAGCTAAATGATTTATATACATCAATACAACCAAGTATGTATACACACCAAAAATAATGAGGAAACTTTACAAAACAATTGCAAAGATTTATTTCCAAGTGACTAGAGCAAGGTGCAGAATGTGTAAAAAATGTATAAAATGGCATCAGGTTCACAGAAAGCAGAGAACCACAGTGCTAAGAATTGGTCTCAAGTTGTCACACTGGTCTGCTTGAAAGAATCCTGGATCCAACTCCTACCAGCTGGGTGACCTTTGGCAAATTACTTAACATCTCTGTATCTTCACTTGTACAATGGGAACAAGAATTAAATACCTATTTCCTAGAGTTTGGGGAAGGATTAAATGGATTAGTACAAGAAAAGTGACTAAAATACTACCTGCCACTGTGTGCTTAACAAATATTTGTTAATATTTAAAACAGAGAGAAGAAAACAAAAGAAAAAATACCCACATGCGTAATGTGTATATAATGTAATCAATATATACATAATGTAGAGTTCGAAGGTAGAGTGGACTGATAGCAAAAGCATCTCTTATCTTTTACCCCTCCCTGTATGTCTGCTTAACAAGGTGATTTTACAGTTCCTTCCATAGAGATGAGGAACCTATCTGCTCACTCCTTGAATCTGAGCTGGCCTTAAACGTTAGAATGTGGCAGAGGTGATTGTTTGCTAGTTCAGAACACATACCTCATGAGCCCTTCTGTGCTTCTGTTCTCTTTCTCTCAGACTCTGTCCATTGCCATCATGAGAACCAGCCCAGGTTAACCTGCTGAATGAGAAGGGTCTATGTTGGAGGTTCCCAACATCCAACCCATCCCCAGCCAGGTCATCATAAGCCGGCCATGGCCTAAACAACCCCCAACCACAGATGCATGATTGAGCTCAGCCAAGACTGAAAAACTGCTGAGCCAACTCAGAAAACCAAAGTACTTACTATTTTAAGTGACTGGGTTTGGGGTGGTTTGTTATGTATCAATAACTAGCTGATAAAGAAGAATACATGAGAACTGACAGCAAGGATTATCTTGGGGTATGAATTTTGGTTGGTGTGGGTCAGGATGGACTGAGAAAAAGATTTTACTCTAGAACCCTCTGGGCTACTCTTTTAAATGAAGTTCAAGTATCACCAATGTTTACGGATCATTATTTCTAAGAGAATGAATGAGCCATGCACTCACTAATTCTCAAGATAAGAATCAACTAGATCAGGACTCCTGGGTGGCTCAGTTGGTTAAGCAGCTGCCTTCGGCTCAGGTCATGATCCCAGCGTCCTGGGTTCGAGTCCCACATCGGGCTCCTTGCTCGGCAGGGAGCCTGCTTTTCCCTCTGCCTCTGCCTGCCTCTTTGCCTGTGCTTGCTCTCTCTCTCTCTCTCTCTCTCTAATAAATAAATAAATAAATAAAATTAAAAAAAAAAAAGAACCAACTAGATCTAAACTAGGTATCCAGTATGATTCTAAACCAAGAAAGATGATCTAGACCAGCCTCTATGTGGAACTTGAAGATAATCTTGTAGTGATAAAGGTGTCTTATGAGGGAAGAGTCCTGTCATGGCTTCCATTCCCACCTCAGCCAAACACAGGATTCAGGAGAGACAATTCGAAGAGGCATACATTGAATTTGTATGACTTTTTGGCTGTGCTCTCATAGTGACAGGACAATTTTTACATACGACAAATTAAAAGAGGTAGAAAGAACACCTCTCAATTAGTTTAATTTACTTTAAATTACATAATTTAACTGAAAGACCACCTTTCAATTATTTTAACTTACTGAACTGATGCAACTGTGTGGATTGCCTAAAACTCCTTATTTTGATGGATTTTTAAAAGTTAGCCTCTACTACTTATTTTTTTAATAATTGACATGAGTGATTACCACATAGCAGAGTAGGATGAACACTGACTTATTCAGAGTATAAAATATGGTCCCCATCATCAAGGAACAGTGATAGAACAATGAATTGAATGAATAACCAGTTAAACAATACTTTAAAGTCTCTTTTTTACAGTTTCCAGAGTATCTGTTGTTTGTAATCTACAGGGGTTTTTTAAGCTTTTTTATTCAGTTTTATTGAAGTAAAATGGGTAAATAAAGTGCTAATATATTGAAAGTGTATAACATGATGATTTGCTGCACATTTACCTTGTGAAAGGCCCCCACAGTCCAATAACCGAACACCTTGCCTGTCACCTCATATATTTACTTTTTTTTCTTTTGGTGAGAACACAGAAGATCTACTCTCTTAGCAAACTTCAATCATACAATATAACTTTACCAACTATAGTCACCATGTTCTATATTGGCTCCTCAGACTTTATTCATCCTATAACTGAAAGTGTGTACCCTTTTGCCAACCTCTCCCTCTCCCCCTACCACCAGCCCCTGGCAACCACCGTTCTACTCTTCCATTTCTATGAATTCAATTCCCCATACTATAACTTGTGACCAAAAATACCACTTAACTGAAAACTAGTGAATAATAAAAGAATAATAAAAGAAATCACAGACCATCCAAGAGTTAGTGTTAGACATTGTATTATTTAACATTTAAATATATAACATTAAATATGGCCATTGTCGATAAATATTGATGGAGCTTCTTTTAAATGTAATGAACTATATTTCAAGAGAATGAGACATGATCCCCCCTCCTTAAAGAGATCATGACTCAGACAGTACTACTGAAAAAAGAAATAATAGGTTTTTTAGTATTGTCTATGTGCCAGATGAGTGATGTACATCATAACAGGTATACAAGCTAAGAAGAAAGAACACCTGTTCAGTGTGGAGGGAAAGGGAAGGGCTGGGTGCAGAAAAGTCAGTAGACTTACACATGCCAAGAGATTGCTGTGGGGTACTGAAGGCTGAAAGGACAACGTGAACCACAGGCCTCAGGACGGTCTGTGCGTGTATGCGTGTGTGTGCATGTTATGATGCATGCATGCATGTAAATATATTGACATGTCCTCCCACTTATGGTACGTCCTTTAATTCACCCACAGGTCACTTGGCTGAGCTCCTCAGTACCTGAAACCGAGTATTTGTCAGCAATTGGCACAATGGTGGTACATATTGGGTCCTTGATAAATGTTGAATGAAGGAATTATTGAATGAATGAACATTGTAGAACAGCTATGAAAAACCTAAGGCTCAAGTCCTGGCTTTCCCAAATTTAAGAATGAGTACAATGTACTTCTGACAGTGTTTTCTCTTTTATTTCCTTCTTACTCAAAGTCGTCCGTCGACCACCAACAGTAGGATCACCTGGAACTTAAGAGTCACAATCTCAGATGCCACCCCTGACCTACCGATTGCAAAGCTGCACTGTAACCAGACCCTCCGGTGATTTGTGCACACATTAATTGGAGAAAAACACTGCTATTTTGCACTACATTCTGTAAGAGTAAGAAGATGAATTTTAAAATTCTGGAGGTTTGTGAAAGGGAGAAATGAAGAATAAACAAAGAGACATGGATGGGAAACACTTTGAGGAAGAACATAAATTCAAAGCTAAGGGATTTGCCTTATAAATAGGGTTTCCAGGGTTGCCTGGGTGGCTCAGTCGGTTAAGCCCGTCTGCCTTCTGGAAGCTCAGGTCATGATCCCAGGACCCCGAGACTGAGTCCCATGCTGAGCTCTCTGATCAGAGGGAGTCTGATTCTCCCCTCTCCTTCTGCTCCTCCCCACCCCACTCATACTCTCTCTCTCTCTCTCAAATAAATAAAATCTTTAAAACAATCAATTGATCAATCAATCAATCAATCAATCAGGGTTTCCAAAATAGAGTGTCTTGATCTTAAAGGATGCTCTAGGCAATCCACTAGGATGTGGGAAGAAAATTTTAGAACTCATTTATATTTAATTTTTATCTAGGAATAAGAAAGGGATTTGACTTACTAATATTTAATACTCAGATAGACAGCTTCTCTCAGTCTGCTCGTCAGGTTACAACTCAGATATGTAGCAGGGAAAGCCACAATTTGAGTGCCTGTGTTCATACCCTGGGTATTGAAATATAGACAGGCTTTTCTTGAGAAACACTTGGACTGATTATGTTATTTTAATTAAAATAATCTTCCCAAAGTGAGCGAGTGGTTTTAAGTGATTCCTGAGCAAGAATGTCTACAAGTATGTACGTGAACACATACACATGGACACACACACACACACACACACACACATCAGATAGAGGATTTTAAATGCCGCCCAAGTGAACAAGAAAATGGCAGAGCTAATCCTTCTCTTAACATCTGATAAGAGCTCATAGCCACATTACAAGAGGAAAACAATGACAATCTCACCAAATCTGACAAGAAGACAGCCAACAAATTAAAAATATAGCTGCTTTTCAAAAGAGAGTTATGTCTTGAAGCAGGCATATTGAAAATGAATGTCTGGAAATGTTTCCATAGATTGAGTTTTTGTTGACAATAATAATGTAAGTTTGTCTTCTATAAAAACTTGCATATCTGCATATTTAAAACTCTTAGAAACAAATTTATAACTTTAAAAAACCCTTCTAAATAGAATTACATTGAATTTAAAGCAGTGTAAAAATTCTACATCTTCGGGATGCCTGGGTGGCTCAGTTGATTAGGCCTGAGCCTTAGGCTCAGGTCATGATCCCAGAGTCCTGGGATCAAGTCCTGCATTGGGCTCCTTGCTCAGCCGGAAGCCTGCTTCTCTCTCCCTCTGCCTGCTGCTCCCCTGCTTGTGCTCTCTCTCTCTCTCTGTGTCAGATAAATAAATAAAATCTTTAAAAAAAAAATTCTACATCTTCTGTTTAGTTTGCCAAAAAAAACAACTGATTGACATAAGGCAAGATGAAAATTTATGAGTTGGCTTTAAGCAAAAAAAGTTGGCTTCACTGTTGGCTGGGATTGAATAATGAGTATCACACTTTAGTAAGTGTAGCCCGTCTTGAATGTCTTCAGTTTAAATGTACAGATCTTTGTGAGGTAGCTTTCTCAAATATGACATAATACCAAGTACTCAAATAAACTGAATTTAAATTTAAAATGGCCAAAAGTTATGAATCAAAAATTTTAAAAATAAACATATTTAACCAGCTTGATCCCTCCAAATATATTACAAGAGCTAAGAAGCTTATGCCACTAATAAATATTAAATTGACATATTTAAATATTTACTTTCTCTACATCAAAATTTGATTTTACCTTTATGTCTGTTTTATCATGACTGGTATTACAAGTTACAGTGTGTCACCCTATTTCAAGTAGAAATTGTCATCAATTACAATAAGTTCCATAACTATACATTCCACTAAGCAAGATAAGAATGCTATAATTACAATTGTAAGATGCCTTTACTTGTAAGAGGCATGTTAAAACCTGGGGGCTAGGTGGGGAAAGTGCATGCAGAGTAATTATGATTCAGTTTGGTAGCTAACAACAACAAGAAAACAAGAACCAGGTTGGGTCTTTGTTTTGTTTTGTTTTCCATTTTATTTTATTTCTTTTCAGTTTTCCAGCATTCATTGTTTATGCACCACACCCAGTGCTCCATGCCATACGTGCCCTCCATAATACCCACCATCAGGCTCACCCAACCCTCCACCTCCCTCCCTTCCAAAACCCTCAGTTTGTTTCTCAAAGTCCACAGTGCTATATTGGGTCTTAATGAAAAAGGAGTCTTTCATATAAAAGTCTGGAGATATGCAGTCCACTCACACAGAGTCCCTTCCTGAATGCACCAACCCCTTAATTGCCTTGGGACCTCCAAGCCTGCATTCCTATTCCTTTTGGGTATGGAGCCCTGCTCCCACCTACTCTGGACTAATTTCTTCTCAACTATCAAGTATCAGTACAGATACCACTCTTTAATGAGACCTCCCCCGATTCATCATCCAGTAAAGTCCTCCTTGCTAGGACCTCCTGTGTTTGTCTGTCTGTTTGTTTTCCTTTCTGACACTCATCCCAACTCATTGCTGTAATTACGCATGTGTGTTGGTTTAATGTCTGTGCCCCTCACTCCTGGTGGAAGGCAAGGACTATGCGTGCATCACTCTCGTGTGAGTTCTTGTTGCCCATCACGTGGCCTGGCAGGTATGTGACAAACAGTTGTTGAAGAGCCATAGAACTCACAGTTGTGACGACCTGACTCTGGGCCAGACACTCTTAAAGCTTTACATCGTCGTTTAATGCTCAAACTCTACTAGGTCGTTGTTACCATTAGCCTTATTTTACAGGTGAGGAAAGGGAGAAAGGGAAGTGAAGCTACAACCCAAGGTCAGTTCAGTCATCAAATATTCTTCACAAATGTATTGAGCACCTGCTGCTTCAGGCTCTCAGGCTGTGTCAGTGAACAAAACAGACAAAAGTCCCTCCTTTCAGGAATCCTACCATTTTGTGCAGTAAATGAGGAAGCCAGGATTTGGATACAGCAGGGGCCGGAGAGCCTAGGGCTTTAACCTACTCTACTCTCTTGAGTAGAGGTGTTGTGGAGAGAGGTGAGACCAAGAGGGATAATACACTTAAAAAACCACACTTACCTCCCTTCAGGTTATTCATTCATTCCACTTTCGATCCGTTTGTGCTTCGGTTTTTCCTGATTTCTCCAAGAAAAATAACTATTAAACTCATTGTAATAGTCCATTGAACCTTATTTCTTTTGACATCCCCAGTTCCTTGCATCTGCTAGACACACAGGGCCACCAACATACACATTTATTTATTGAATGAGTGAACTAGTGAATGAATGAAGGAGGAGCAATAAATGGTTCTCTCTTGCACATATTACTACCTGACTATTAATATGAAAAAATTCTCTTGCTTTGCAGCTTGATTTTTTAGGCAATAGACTCTACTCAGCTCACTAAAACCATGACTTAACAAATACATGAATATTTAGAGTGATAATCAGTGCAGTTTTCACTCTGCAGGGAAGACAAGAGCATTGTGGAAGGTCTCAGGAGAGGCAAGGCACTAATCTGTAGCTGTATTTGACAGCAGGAACCAGGCGCCAGGGAGTGGGAGGAAGGGAAAACCGGAAAGGAGGGAGAAAGGGGGGGAACACAGAGAGTAAAGGCACCAGTGAGAGGGAATACAGGTAACACGACGTCATGATCTTTTCATAAAAGAAAAAAATTGATTACAGAGTATATTCCTCACATCCCTCCTTTCCTTGATTTTTTTCATTAATAGATGTATTAAATTTAATTTCTATTTGGCTCAATGTTTAATTTTTATGCCTAATGAAGTATTGCCACTTGAATAAATAATATTTAATATTTATTAACAGGGATTCAGAAAGCATAAACTGTTCACTTGCTTGATACATAAGGTCTATGTTTTTCATAATATGAAGAAGAATATTACCTAAATGAAGCTTCACTCTTTGACCCTGTTTCCATCATACTTAATAAACTAATCAACTCTATATTATTAAAGATGTCCTGATGAATTTTTCAGGTGACTTGAAAGGTAAAGGAAGGCGGAGTTGAGGAAAAGTCATCTTGCTCCCAGGAAATCCTTCAAACCACAGCATTTCATCACTCTCTTACCCAGAATTTGACCCCCATGGTAGAGTTGCAGAACATATAACCAAGTGATACTGAATCGGCTGTTAAACACTTTTCTCACTCCTGACATTTCCTCGTTGATGTTAACCGTGAAATGGGCTAATCTGCTATCAAATTCTGGAAAAGTGGACTAGTTTTGTGCACAGGTAAAATGCAATTCCTTTTTGTTTCAATGGTTTATTTTTAAGATTTTATTTATTTATTTGACCGAGAGAGACACAGTGAGAGAGGGAACACAAGCAGGGGGAGTGGGAGAGGGAGAAGCAGGCTTCCCGCTGAGCAAGCAGCCCATGGGGCTCAATCCCAGGACCCTGGGATCATGACCTGAGCCAAAGGTAGACACTTAATGACTGAGCCACCCAGACACCCCTGCAATTCCTTTTATTATTGATTTTACCTCCTGTTTTTTTTTTTTTAAGATTTTATTTATTTATTTATTTGACAGACAAAGATCACAAGTAGGCAGGGAGGCGGGCAAAGAGCAGAGGGAGGCAGGTGGGTGGGGGCAGCCTCCCTGCTGAGCAGAGAGCCCGATTCAGGGCTCCATTCCAGGACCCCGGGATCATGACCTGAGCCGAAGGCAGAGGCTTTACCCACTGAGCCACCCAGGCGCCCCTTACTTCCTAACTTTAAGTATTCCTTTAATCGATAAGGAGCATGCATGTCATAATAACATATTGGTGACTGTTGGTTTAAAAAGCACGGTTCAGGAATACTGTTTGTATTTGCACAATTTCAAAGCAAAGCTTTAGAACACTGTTCACTAGTATAGAACAGTCTCCACCCTTATTTACATACTCAGTTGTACCCACTGCTGCCCTTAGACACTAACAAGCACTGTAGAACCAAACCCCAACAATCTTGAAATCAAAAGGTAAATCTTTTGAAATCTTGAAAATCTTGAAAACAAAAAGGTGAAATTCTCTCTTTCACGCAGCACGCCATTCCTCTTTCTTTTTCTTTTTCGGTGTTTTTGTTGTTGTTGTTTGTTTTAATATGTTGGCTAATGGAACCATTCCTCTTTCTTAAAGGAACAATGGGAAATCAGGAAGAAGGATGAAGGCAGAGGAATCTTGCATCCTGACAATATCAATTACTTGGTAGCCATCAGAACCTGCATGGGTCATTCTTCTCCAGACCTTTTCTTGAATACAGAAAATTGACCAAACAAAAACAGCCAGTCCAATCCTCGCTTTTCCATGTTCCCATACTTTCTGAGATCCCACGGCAGAATGTGTGTAGCTTTGATAAAGTGGCAAGTACATGGATGTAATAATCTCTTTAAAGGGAGGTCAAGTTCTTTTTTCTGAACAAGGGTCCCTCAAATAATAAGGAGAAAACTGCAGCCTTAAATATTTCAGAATAAAGCCTGTAACCTTCACAGAGACTTTTATTCCAGCTGTGTTCACATTCATTAGAATGACTCTGGAGAAAGGCATGGATTCATTTTAGATGATGACTACATAACTATTCATTTATACTTAATGAGTTTATTCCACCAGGTATATGATGAACTCTAAACAAATAGTGTCATTGAATCACACATGTCAATAAATTTGAGTACTAAACTGATTCCACCTAGCAAAGGTAATGATAAACTAGGAGGAAAGAGAGCTGTGTCTAATTAATGAAAATGCCCTTTGTATTTTCTAATGGTAGAAACATTAACTTGAAAATGGCTTTCCCTGCAATAATTTACAGACAAGCACTCTTTAATGGGAAAACAATTCAAATTTATGTGCAATTGAACTACAATTATTTGATTAACTTTATTAAATTCTTGTTGATTCTACAGCCTGGATGAAGTGTATCATTTTTTAGAAGTTTCATATATTGCAGTTTTAAGGTTTTTAACCTCAGAATTCAATTGATCCCAAAAATGTCCTTAGGAACCTGTTTTTTGTGTCTAGTGGACTGAACTGTGGTGTCTGGGACTCATTTCTCTTGTCTGTTTCCAAAGTGATCATCTTATTTTCATATTCAAGAAGCACTTGAATTAATTTTGTAGTAGAATTCACATGATTCTTTGCTGCTTTTGTGTAATTGAAACTATGGAAACACTTGACTGAAGGAGACTCTATTCGGATTAAATTAAATCCCGTATCTATATGCTTAGGTTTAACTCGGTAGTACTGATGACTCAAATATTCTCTGCTGTATTTTCATGCAGCATGAAAGGCTTGTGTTGAAAAAGAGAGAAAGTACCTATACTTACATATTAACAAACTAGAAGAAGAAGAGCAAATTAAACCCAAACCAGCAGGAGAAAGGAAAAAATAAATGTAAACAGGGGTAAATGAAAACCAAAAACAGGAAAACAGAGAAATAAATGAAACCAAGAGTGTAGTCCTTTGAAAAGAGCAATAAAATTTATTAATCTCTGCTTGGAGTGGCCAAGAAAAAGACAGTGAATACACAATTTACCAATATCAGAAATTAAGAGGATATATCTTCACAAATATTACAATATAAAAGGATAATAAGGGAATATTTTTATTATATTTTTTTAGATTTTATTTATTTATTAGACAGAGATAACAAGTAGGAAGAGAGGCAGGAAAAGAGAGGAGGAAGCAGGCTCCCTGCTGAGCAGAGAGCCCAATGCAGGACTCGATCCCAGGACTCTGGGATCATGACCAGAGCCAACGGCAGAGGCCTCAACCCACTGAGCCACCCAGGCGCCCCAAGGGAATATTATTAATAACTCTATGCCCATAAGTTTGATAACTTAGATAAAATTGATGAACCCCTTGAAAGATACAAACTATCAAAACTCACTCAAGAAGAAGTAGGTAACTTGAATGGTCCCAAATCGATTAAAGAAATTGATTTTGTAGTTAAAAGCCTTCCAACAAAGAAAACTCCATGCCCAGAGGTTTTACTGGAAAATGTTATCGAACATTTAAAGAAGAGTTAAAATGAATTTTACATATTTTTTTCCAGAAAATAGAAGAGGAGGGAATACTTAACCAACTCTTCTTGTGGGGCCAGCATTACCTTGATGCCAAAGCCAGACAAACATAGTACAAGAAAAGAATACTGACCAATATTCTTCATGAAATGGGCAAAAATCTTGAACAAATGGTATCAGAATTGAGTCCACTGATATGTAAAAAGAATAATACATTACAACAAAGTGGGCTTTATGCTGAGAATGCAAACGATTTCAACATTGAGAAATCAACGTAGTTCAGGATATTAACAGTTTAAGGAAGAAAAACCATATGATCATCTCAATATATGCAATAAAAACATTTGATAAAAATGCAGCATTCATTCATGACAAAAGAATAAAATACTCTCAGCAAACCCAGAATAATAGGGACCTTCCTCATCATGATCAAGAGCCTCTACATAAATCTACATCTAATATTTTATCTTACAGTGAAAAGTTAAATGCTTCCTCTCTGAGATTGGGACAAGGCAAGGATGTCCATTCTTACTGCTTCTACTCAATACCATATTGAAAGTGCTAGTTAGTGCAATAGGGCAATAAAAAGAAATAAAAAGCACATGTATGAGAAAGAAAAAAAATGAAGCCATCTCAATTGCAGATGGCATGATTGTCTAGAAAATTCTAGAGAATCTAGAATTAATTCTCTAAAATTAATGAGTACAGCAAGGTTACAGGATATTAAAAAGTCTATTGTATTTCTATACACTAGTATATGGTATGAGTTGGAAATCAAAATTACAAAATAGTATTCTTTAAAATAGCACCAAAAAATTAAATAGATATGAATCAAACAAAATATATTCAGGTTCTGTCTGCTGAAAACTGCAAAATATTGACTAAACAAATAAAGGGAGCTATATACACTGTGTCTATGGGTTAAAAGACTTAATAGTGTTAAGATGTCAATTCTCCAAAAAGCAATCCCATTCAAGCTTCCATCAGAATGTTCTGTCATTACAGGTAAACTAATCTAAATTTTTATCAAAATGGATTATGACCTGAGCGGAAGGCAGACATTTAACTAACGAGGCCACCCAGGCACCCCAAGATTTATTTAAAGCTCCAGTATTCAAAGTAGCATGGTATTAATGAAAGGATACACGCATCAATCAATGGAACAGAATCAAGTCTAGAGATAGATCCATACAAATATGGCCAATTGATTTTCAACAAATGTGCAAAGGCAACTAAAATGTGTAAGTGGATAGTCTTTTACACAAATGATGTCTGAACAAGGAGAGTTCTTAAATATGACTCTAAAATCATGACCCACAAAAGAAAAGCATTGATAGACTGGTGGTCATCATCAGAATTTGAAACTTTGGTCCTAGAAAGACACTGTTGTGGAAATGAAAAGACAAGCCATACACTGGAAGAAAGTAATCCACACATCTGACAAAGGATTAATTAGAGGAGTAGTTAAAGAACTTTCGAAGCCCTCAATAAGAACACCCGTTAAAAAAACATGGAAATGAACACACTTCACCAAAGGAGATAGAAGGATGATAATTAATAACATGAAAGATGCTCAACAGACTCAGCATTAGAGAAATACAAATTAAAATCACAATGAATCACTGCACATCTATTTGAATGACTAACAGAAACAAAACTGACAATTTGGAATTGTCAAATTGGAATTGATGAGATGCAAAGCAATTGGAACACTCATACATTGCTGGAGGAAATGCAAAATATGATAGCCACTTTGCAATTTGATTTGCAGGTTTCTTATAAAGTTAAATACTTACTTACTTTTTGACCCAGAAATTCCACTCCTAGATATTCACCCAAGGGAAAAAGAAAACTATGGTCACACAAAAACCTGTATGCCGATGTTTAAACAACCTTATTGTTGTACTTTAAAACTGGAAACCACCCCCAAATCCTTCCGCCAGTGGATAAACAAACTATTCAGCAATATTAAGGAATGAACTGATGGTGTAACACGGATAGATCTCCAATGCCTCATGCCTGATTAAAAAAGACACCCAAGGGCGCCTGGGTGGCTCAGTGGGTTAAGCCTCTGCCTTTTGCTCAGGTCATGGTCTCAGGATCCTGGGATCCAGCCCCACAACAGGGTCTCTGCTCAGAGAGGAGCCTGCTTCCCCTCCCCCACCCCCACCTGTCTGCCTGCTTCTCTGCCTACTTGTGATCTATCTCTGTCAAATAAATAAATAAAAATATTTTTTAAAAAGACACTCAAAAGGCTATCTACTGTATGTTTCCATCTTGAAAAGGCTCAACTACATGAAGACAAAAACAATCAGTTGTTGCCTGAGGTTAGGTTAGGGAGAGGTCTCAAGGCTAAAAGCCAGGATGATAGGACTTGGGGGTGGGGGGTTGCCCTAGTATTTATATGACTATGACTTTTTCAAAACATAAAAAGCTTTCTGATATAAGCTAATTAAAAATAAAATAAATCCATAGAGATCTAGTTTAAAAGAACTTCACCGGGTGATGGGTATTAAGGAGGGTATGTGGGGTGACAAGCCCTCGGTATTATAAGCAACTAGTGAATCGCAGAGCACTGCATCAAAAACTCATGATGGACTATATGCTGGCTAACTGAACATGATAATAAAAAATTAATTAATAAAAAACCATAGAAATGTACAATATCTAAGGTGTGAAGGACAAACCAACTTTCACAACTGCAAAAAAATAAAAATAAAAGAAAATAATAAAAGAAAACCTGAAAAAAAAAGAATTTCACTTTACATTTTATCTTATATTTCCATTTGCCTTATTTTGCCCCTAAATAAGCTCTTTACTAATTAATCCATCACTATCAGTGGAAACACCTTGCTTCTGATTCTGGCTAATCTTTATCTCCCCATCTTTGACATATCTTTTTCTTACATTCCCCACCATCACTATCTCATTTGCAATCAATTACTGAGTTCTGCTGGTTTTCCTCTGTAATAGCTTCCACATTCACCTTCTCCTTCTCATTTCTTCAGCCACATTTTCTCCATTTCACCCATCACAATATCCTATTAGATAGTTTCCCTGCCTAAATACAGTAAGCATTGTGTCTTTTTGTAATATTGTCTTTAAAATATCAGTTTCTTGCCTCTGATCAGAAATCTTGAGTGGTTTCCCACTTTTCTATTTCATCTGTTCCCAATGCCTCAAATTTCTTGACTATCCTACATATCCTTTTCCATCTTCATGTTTTAAAAATCTCCTTTCACTCCAAACTGATAAAAATACCCGCTATTTATTGCTTATTATATTTTAGGCACTGTGCTTACTTATCCCTTATTGTTTCTACTTCATCATGACAGCAATCCTGGGACATAGACTTATCCCCACTTTATAAATGAGAAAACTGAGGCCAAAAAAGCAATCTAGTTTCCCCTATCAGTCATCCAGTAAATGGCTAAGATGGAATTCAAACCCAGTCTCTGACTCCAGGTTCTGTACTTGTGACTTCTAAATTCTTTGAAGTCCTTTAAATTTGACTTCATTTGATCCTCTACTACATGTCTTCTCAAATCATTTCTTCTCCATAAAGATTTTCTTATTCCCAGCTCACCTTTGCCAAATTCTTCCAGAAAAGTTCCTGACTACATCACACCGCCATTTAATTGCCCTCAGCAAATGTTTTAAAGATCTTTTTTTCTTGCCACAAATACTATATTGCTCCATAATTACTCTCTAAGATATTTCGCATGTATATGTTTTATTTTCTCCCACCCCACATTCTGACTCATTCATTCACGAGAGAAAATAACACAGATTTAATGAGCACCTACATGCCTAGCAATGAGCAGGAGAGGTCACTGCTTCAAGGTCACAGCAGATTCCTCAAGAGCAGGAATTGTTTTTCCCCCTTTATTTTTCTCCCTTCCCCCAGCCTCCCAAAGAACCTATTATGCTGCTTTCCATATGCTTTCAGGATGGATGAGTGAATGCACTGGTTTGCCTTGGTCGCAAATACACAACATCTGAGAGCCGGCAAGGGCTATCACAGCCCTGTGAAATTTTATGTTGAAAAACCGCTAATGATGCCATCAGGCCTGGTGTCCTTCAGGGGAGAAAATGAGCTCTTGAGGCAAACATGTAGAAGCTGCAAACCATTTGTAATCAGAAAGTGAAGTATGCAACAAGGGATGCTTGCCAAGCTCAAGGACTCAGTGGCTTTAATGAAGGGATAGTATTACCAGTGGAAATCAAACTTGCCTACCAGCTGGATTATCTCATCTACACAATGAGCTTTACTGGCTGATAACCACAGGGTCCTGAGAAATTAAGCAGACCCACAAATTACCTGCATAACATTCTGGCTAGATGTTAGAAAGTTGAATTAATTGCCTGAAAATAAATGAATGGGGTAGGGCCAAGAATTGCCTCATTAGTATTCAGCAACATGGCTGTTTTAGGAAGAAAAGGAGAGTGGGAGGAAGGCGAAACAATGGGAAGTAGGGAGGGGAGGGAAACTGGTAAGAATAATGAGGGAAATCGTTATTTTACAAGTGCATTATGGGCACCCGGTTTTTTCCGATTAGTTACAGAATTTGCTACCCTAGCCCAGCTCACGATGGGAAGGTAGAACTCCACCTGTTCTAATGGAGCGGACACTACGCAGAGCCCAACAATTCATACATGTGCAAAACAGAAATCGATTAAGCACATGGACACTTTCCCTGCATTTCCCAAATGACAGCAGAATTCAGGTGTTAGGGGCTGAGGTTTTTTGTTTTTGTTTTTCTTTTTTTGGCAAGAAAGCAGAAAATGGAGAGAAACAGTGCCCAACAGGTGCGCCACTGAAACATCTTCATCAGTGGCTTTCTTCCAGCAAACACTACAGCTAAAGCCCGAACCCTCCAGGCATAATTACATTTTTTCTTACAGTAGCTTTGATTTCTTCAATTAATAATTCTATTCAGTCTTAAAAACTACAGTTGGGAAGCCCTGTCTTGTGACACGCATGGGCACAGCCAGCTGCTCCAAGGCTTTCTGTTAATGCGTCGTTAAAGGATGCTGTTCCTCCACAGCCCCCTGGAAAAAAGCCACACCAAGACCATGACATGAAGGGGATGTGGAGGCTAGTTTGGTGGCCAGGCTCTGAGACTGGCAAGCAGCTCCCTGAAGGAGGACCTTTTACTAATAACTCATCAAGAGCTCTTCCTGAAGACCAGTGGCAACTTCTATTTGAATTACAATCACTTCCTCAAGTCAGGGTTTTTAGTTTTTTGGGGTTTTTGTGTGTGTGTGTTTTTGTTTGTTTTTCCAGAATCACTGACTTTTCAAAGCCCTTCTGCACTGATTTTATTTAAATCCTTCAAGATAAATCCCAAAGTTTAAAAGTAAAACTGCTACAATTTGGTTTTATTCGTTGGTGGGCCACTTTCTTTTGTTGTCAGGAGTGGTTATCACTTTTTATGATGGGTGTGACTTGAGTAACTTACAGCCAAAATGCTTTCTTCAGGGGCACCTGATGGCTCGGTTGGTTGCATGTCCAACTCTTGGTTTCAGCTCAGGTTATGATCTCAGGGTCCTGGGATCAAGCCCAGGTCCTGACACAGCTCAGCACTAAGTGGGGCATTCACTCGGGATTTTCTTTCTCCCTCCCCTTCTGCCTCTCCCCTGATCCTGTTCCCTGTCTCCAATAAATAAACAAAAGTAAAATCTTTAAAAAAAAACATGCTTTCTCCATTTTGAGTGCTGAGAATATGCTTGTCCGTGAGACTTACATCTACATTTCTCTTCATTTTAAGGAGATTTCATCTAATTACCTTCACCACAGGTTTTAGACCATGAGGCACCTTAAGATTATATTTAAAAAAAAAACAAAACAGTGTTTTTATGTTCCCTCTAAGTTCCTTTGTCTTTCAAACATCAAATAGCTTTTATTTTGCTTACACTCTTCTTTTTCAGTAACTCCTAAAATACAGCTATATGCTGGCAATAATCTCAAAAGCAAAAATATTCTCTCTGACCTAGGATATATCTTGGGTGAGGATGTCTGCTTTTCTTTCTTTATATCCAGTAACATAAAAGTGAATATCTCTTTTTATCATATGTAGCAAAAATATTTTTAACCTCACTTCAAAAAATAAAGGAGATTTTGAAGCAAGAAATCAATCATCACCAAGTATACACTGAGAATCTATTTTGGGTTCCGTCCTATCCACTGTGATTATATGAAAGAAATGGAATTCCAACTTGTGTTTATGGATATTTTCTTCTTTTGTTTATTTCAAAGAAGTTGGGCCCAAATGATTATGCCAGTGATTCAGGTGTTGC
The DNA here is from genome assembly GCA_003697995.1 of Taxidea taxus jeffersonii. Taxonomy (NCBI): domain Eukaryota; kingdom Metazoa; phylum Chordata; class Mammalia; order Carnivora; family Mustelidae; genus Taxidea; species Taxidea taxus. Next base: position 19,496 of record RCUC01133652.1, on the reverse strand, counting down.
CACATTCTTTTTCCCACGTAAAATCTCTTTGACTCTCTGCATATTTCAGTTTGTCTTAGGTTCAACCTGAAAATTCTCATTCAGAGGATGAGTCTGTCAGCCCCAGGATACAAGCTTATGGTTTCATGTTTGACCTTGATTTTTCGTGTTATTTTGGATTTGTTGAATTCTTTTATCAGTTAGAGTGCTTTGGGTTGTAAATGTAAGAAAAATCCAAATTGGCTTCAACAATAAAGAGCATTTATTGACCAAAGTAACTGAAAAAGTCCAGAGTTAAGAGTTATAATCAGGTTTGGTCTGAGTGGAGAGCCATTTCTCTGTTTTCTTCATCCCCATCCTCCTTTGGATGTCAGTTTCAACCTTGGAATGGAAGAAAGAGCCTCTTCTCACACTCTTTGTCAGGGGGTGGCAAACTACAGCCCACAGGCCAAATGTAGTTTGTCATATGTTTTTATAAAGGAAATCATGCTCGATCACTCTCTCATTCATTTACATGTTGTCTATGACTGCTTTCATACTATAAGAGCAGAGTTGAATAATTATCCATAGCCCACAAAACCAAAAATATTTTGTGGCTCTCCCTTTATAAAAAAAGTTTTCCTTTCAGTTCTTGCTGTGGCTCTTTCTTGAGAGCTAGGAAACTTCTTTCCCACAAATGTCAATAAATCTCTTGTGACATGGTCATAACTAAACCAGTCTGTGTCCAAAATAATGCCAAACTCTGGCTGGCTCCAGCCTACTGTGGCTCAGAATATGGGGTTGCCTATAAAGTAATAAGATTAACGATCTGTACGGGAGAGGTTCATAGGAGTAGATATGATTGCTATATCATTGGGACAGAGTGAAATAAAACTGCACACGGAACTGTATCTGGAGATTGTTCAAAGTTACCCACCTAAAATAGTCAAGTTACCAGTCATTTTAAGCAAGCAAAAATAATTATAATAATGTGGGGAAGTATGATAAAGGAGTTTTCTTCATGAATGGAAACACCATGGCTCAAGCTCTAGGCATAATAATTTAACTTTGTCAGTGATGATCATTTTTTTAAAAATACAGTTTTCAAAACATTATTTTGAAAATAACACCACATGTAGAAGGCATAGATATTAAAGTAGCAGAATGTTTCCTAAATTTACTGAGATTATCAGTTACATCGGCCCACAGTGAACCACACGCTCCATGTTCACACTTTTATGTAATCTCCTCCTCTTCAATTTTAAAGGAAACTGTGGTTTTCTTTAACCAAGAGAATTTAGCAGATGTGTTGCTGTGTGAGTTCTGGATCTGACAGTCTGCATCCTGAAAGCCTTGAGTCACCTCACATGATGTCTAGCTACTCTATTTAAGAGACCAAGACAGGGCGCCTGAGTGGCTTAGTTGGTTAAGCAACTGCCTTTGGCTCAGGTCATGATCCTGGAGTTCTAGGATGGAATCCCACATAGAGCTCCCAGCTCCACAGGGAGTCTGCTTCTCCCTCTGACCTTCTCCCCTCTCTTTCACTGTCTCTCTTTCAAATAAATAATAAAATCTTTAAAATAAAAAAAGAGAGAGAGAGACCAAAACAGGTAGACCCTGTGGAGAGGCCACCTAAAGAGAAGGTCCCTGAGATTATGGGAATAGATTCCCAACCATTTCACCAGCCTAGCCAAGCCTAACCCCAGATAGGCAACAACAGAATACACCCACATGAGTGACCACTGGAAAAACCATCTGAAGAACCACCAAACTGAGCCAGTATAGGTTGCAGAATTTTCGCAAATAAAATGGTTGTGTTTGAGGCCACAAAGTTTTGTTGCACAGCAATATATAACTGAAGTACTTACTGTCATCCTTTTAGAAGCAGAGGTAATAATAATAATTATCATTATTAATCCAATTATAATAATAATTACTTTTATTAATATTTAGTCCAATTATTTTTGTGTCAAGGAAGAAAATTGAGAGACAGAATAAGTGACCTGTTCTGAGTTCTACAACATCTTCCCCTTCAACGCCTACCTTCTCCAAAAGCCTTCTTTCTCAATTTTTCTGGTGTAACAGGGAACAAGAGGAAAGGAATAGAAGGGGAAAATGGAAAAGATATGGAATAAGAGAGCAATCTGAAATTTAAAAACCGACATAGTCAAAACGCCATATAGTCTGGCGTCTGGCCTGAGGTCAACAGAGCAATCTCTGCTCTACAACAATCTTTATCTCTACAATCTAGTCTACAATCTCTACAACAACGTTGTACACTATGTGCAGGTGTATACTCACAGGACTCAGAAACCTGGGAAATCTGTAGTACGGTAGATAACTATTAATGACCAAAAGTCGTTTCTACCAACTGTATGTTACTCTCATTATCTCATTTCTCATTGTATGCTTCTGAGAAAATATTTTTCAAGTCATACAGGAGTGGATCAGCCTATAGAGTCAATAGACATCAACAGGCACCCACTTGGCTCTGAACCAGGCTGCACAAAATGATAGTACTTCAAGATTCTCGAGTGGATAAGATTTCCCAGGTGAGGATTTACTAGAGGTGCCTAATACTAAGGTCTGTCAGGTTCTTTCACACTGGCCCAGGGCTCATGCCTTCTGAGACATTTTATAAATAAGTAAGTTACCCTATTCTCTAAAGACCCTAGGTGGAAACACTTTAATAAAGCAGATCTAATTTTTCAATCTCACCTTTTGTAACTGTGTGAGAATGAGCTATTCTTCATGTTCTTGTAGCTTGACAGGAACAAGAAAGTGTACCAAATCATTAATTCTCTAATTTGCCCACATAACATAAAACCAGCTGGCTTTTAATATTTAATTAAATTAGTGTGCTCCCCGACTGAGTTCTAATATTCCAATTTCAATTTTCAGCACAAAGCTAATATAAAACCAAAAAAGCACTGAGTGATGTGGAAAGGGAAAATGTGACCTTGATAGGATAATGTGAAGGCATCTACAGATGAAAAGAAACCTTTTTTTTTTATCTTCAGCGTTACAAATGTCCAAAGTTAGCATCCTGACTAAAAGTATCTTGTTCTCTTTTAAGAAGTAGCATCGTGTGGTAAAAATACATACACATTTGAGGACAGTTTCTTTTTTCCTTAATTAAGTCCTTTGTCCACTTGTTGTTTGCTCAAGAACGAGTCCCAGGTATTGTACCGGGGGTCCAAGAGTGAGGATGAAAGGCATTGTCTCTACCACTGGAGGAGCTCATTGTCTCTGCTTCTTGCTAGGGATCTTGTAGTCAGGTGTGCATGCCATCTTGGACAAGCTTAAACTTTGAGCTTCCGACCACATCTCTAGAACAGCTACGTTAACAACACTTAGCTCACGCCATCCCTGTGAGGATTACATGACATCATGTCTTGCGACAAAGCTTAGTACCTTGCAGAGCAGCAACAGCCTGAGAGTTGAAGTCATGAGGTACTTTGTGTAGGTTTTTGTTGCTGTTGGCGTGCAGTTGTATTTATGGGAGGCTGAAAGAAAGGATTCTGCTATGTCTATTTTGTAATGGGTCACTTCTCACTTACGCACAGTAAAGTGGGCTGACGTCTGGCCTCAAGAAATTCAATTTGGGGATGTTTTATCTGTAACTCTCCTTATGAACTGTTTCCTGCCTTGAATACAGATTCCACAGTCAGGGCCAGTGTGTTTCTTGTTTGTTTTAATTGGATTGGATTATGCTGAGCTTACACAAAAGGTTTTTCTTAGCTTTTTTTGTGGTAACTTTATCCCCATGTGCATTTAGGATAACTGCTGCGTTTTTGTTCGTCTGTTCTCTTCTCTGTTTTTTGTTGCTCATTCGGGACATTCTAGGGCACCATGGTACAAAGCTGGTGGGTGCAGGTGATTGGAGACAATGCCCGAAAAGTATTCAGTGAAGTAATAGACAAGCAGGGTGTGGATGTTGCCATATGGTGTGTCTGGCCCCACGGGGCAGTGGTGAAGTGGGCCTGGACCAGCACTCAAGGTCAAGGCCAATAGATATATATTGAAGATGAGCCATGGGCCACGGAGGCACAGAATTTCACAGGGCACAGAAACTTCCACTTTTCCCCTGCCTCTTCTGTGTGGCTTTATGGCATAGTTATTCATTCTTCTGCCCAGACAAGGTTCCAGAAACGTCCTTGATTCCTCCATTTTGTTACCCCTCTCATTCCATGGATAAACTGCTCATTTCACCTCAGAAACCACTTGGCTTCTGTTCCCTCCTTTGCATTCCACTCTCAGTACCTCAGGCCCAGCCTTCGTGACATCACAGTTGTGCTATTTCAACAATATCCTACACACCAGCCTCCCTACAGTATAATACCTACTGGACAATGTACACTTCCTTAGAATGGGATTCAGCTCTGCCTATGGAAAGTCCAGCCCCTCCTTCTCTTTTACCACAAGTCCCCACTCCAGGTACTAAATTTTGAAGCTGCACCAGGGACCTTCCTATTCCCCAAACACACCTCATGCCTTTGCTCATGGAGTTGTCTCTGCCTGGAATGTCAATGTCACTCCATTCAATGGAATCTATTCATTCCACCCCCACTTATTCTTGGCAGATAATTCACATGCTGCTACTTCTCTATATAGCTTTCCATGGCCCTCCAAGACAGGATTAATCAATCCTGATTCTTTGTCCCTGTGTCCACATACCCACATTTTAAAAAAATCTATTCATCCATTTTTTCAAAGAAATAGTGAGGTGTGAGAGAATGAGTATATCCTCTTGAAAGTCTATCTCCAAATCCTAGAAAAGTGACTCATAATGTAACTCATGGACATGTTGAATAAGTGCTTAAATTGAATTGTTGAATTATCTTTTTTAAAATCTGCAGGTAGCCACAGTTGTGACTTGAATCTACCTCTCCTGAAATTTATAGCATATGATTCATTTTTGAAAAATTGTTATTTTTCTGGTAACAAAGGTAATATTGAGTCACTGCAAAGATTCACAAAATACAGAAAAAACATAAAAAGGAAAATAAAGATCACTTAATAAACCCCCAGTCAGAGATAGTTAACATTAATAAGTTGATCCATTCCCATTCAGTATGCTTATGATACATATAAATTTTATGCTAATTTTGTAATAATTTTATCATAATTTAGGATAGCAAACTTACTCTCCTTGAAATGACAACATATGTGTCACTATCAATTGTCAATTTATTTCAGTTCCATGGGTCTTGGAATTAGCGTGAACCCATAGTTTCTCTATATTGAAATAGAATTCCAGATGCTATCTGAAGGTAAGCTTTGTTTCCATATACATTTTATATATTTGCAGTTGTACATTCGAATGACTTTTAACTTATTTTTTTCTCACTTCATGTTATACCATCAAGCTTTCCTCCTTGCTAGTAAGTATTCTTCCCAACATCACCTTTAATGGTGTGTATCATGGACTAAATTGTGTGCCCCCCCCAAATCATATGTTGAAGTTCTAACCCCTGTACCTCTAAATGTCATTGTATTTGGAGATAAGCCTTTAAGGGACTAATTAAGTTAAAATGAGACCAATAAAGTGGATTCTAACCCAATCTTGATTGGTGTCTTTAGAAGAAGAGGACATTTAAACACACAAAGAGACACAGGGGTGCACATATACAATATAGAAGGATGACTATGTGAAGAGCCAGCAAGAGGGTGACTTTTGACAAGTCAAGGAGAGAGGCCCCAGAAGAAACCAAAATTGCTGACACCTTGATCTTAGACTTCCAGCCTCCAAAACTATGAGAAATTTCTGTTGGTTAAGCCACCCACTTTGTCGTATTTAGTTATGGCAGCTCTAGCAAACAAATATACTATACGTTGTAAAATTTCATTATATTGCTTCATATAATTTATTTAACTCACCTACTGTTGGATGCCAATTCCTCTTCAATAGAAACAGTGTTGTTGTGATGTACATCTTCATAAAGAAATCCGTATCAGACTATTTCCTTAGAAAAGCTTTAAAATATTTCCCAGTGCAAAAACAACATAATTTTTTTCAGAAAAATTTAGAAAATAGAGCAAAAAGAGAAAAGTAACATAATGCTATTATCCAAATACAGGTGATAGGTTGTATTTTCTTCCAGTCCTTTTTCTCCTCCCTCATTTGGGTGCTTTAAAATATGATTCTACTATTTATGAATTTTGACTTTGCCTCTTAAATCTAACATAAGCATTACTTCATATCGCTTCATACTCTTAATAAGTATTTTAATGGCTCCATAATAGGTGGGCTCCTTAAGAAAAGAAAAACTGAACATTCCCTGACTACTCTTTTCCTTGTATCTGGTATTTGGACTTTGTAATAATTAGAGTACAGCCTAAGCTGCTAGAAAGAAAAAGAGGAAGGAAGGAAGAAAGGAGGAAGAGAGGGAAGAAGGAAGGAAGGGAAGAAGGAAGAAGGGAGGGAGGGAGGAAGGAAGACAGGAAGTGAGGAAGGAAGGAGAAGGAAGGACAGTGGGAGGGAGAGAAAATAAAAGAAAGACAAGACAAGACGGTGGCTTAACCCAGATGGGAGTGTATTTCTCTATCATGATGACGCAACAGTCCATAAGCTGACAGGGATCTCAAACTGGTAGTACGGCTTTGTCTTCCATGGCTTCTGCTTGTGTGCCCCAGGTTGTTACTCTAGCCCTCATTATCTCCCAGGTAGCAAGAAGTGAGGAAACGACCAAGGGTGTGCCCTCACAATCCTCTTAACACCAGGACCCAGCAGCAGTACATATGTCTTCTACCCTCTACTCTTGGCTTTAACTTAGCCTCTTGGCCGCATCAGCAACAATAGAGGCTGGACAATAACTTTCCTTTGAAAATAAAATATATATATATTGAATCCGATGACATTTATGCAATGCACATTGTGTGCCCAGGACTTTCTGCAGTTACTTCCTGTAATAATCTTTTACTAGATATTATCATCAGCATGGCAGCTGTGGGTCACTGGGACTCCAGATAGATTAAATAACCTGCCCAAGGTCACTCTCCAAGGTCACAGCCCTTCTGTCATCCAGCAGCATCTGAATCCAAATCTGTATGACTCCAAAACCACTGCTCTTCTGGCTACATTTATTATCACATTTCCTTATTAGCCTGAAAATCAAAATTTTAAAAACAGATGCAGGGTTTCCTTCTGAGACTTCGGAATTTTTAAAAATAATTCTTTTTTTTTTAAGATTTTATTTATTTATTTGTTAGAGAGAGAGAGAGCAAGCACAGGCAGACAGAGTGGCAGGCAGAGGCAGAGGGAGAAGCAGGCTCCCTGCCCAGCAAGGAGACCGATGTGGGACTCGATCCCAGGACACTGGGATCACGACCTGAGCCCAAGGCAGCTGCCTAACCAACTGAGCCACCCAGGCGTCCCTTAAAAATAATTCTTATTGGAATTAATAGTCTGTGTCATGCCTCCAAATACAGATTCAGTAGAAAATATTGTTAGGCGGTTTTAGAATAAGTTGGATGTCTGGATTTCTGAGACTACTTAAAGTAAATAATAGCTAGTTATAATCCCTCAATTTGCTCCTGTGTAAATCATGACAGTGACAGTTACTGTTTTTCACATGTTCCCAGATCTCAGAAAATAGACCTTTTTTATGACAAAGTAAACTGGGGAAAAAGAAAAAAAAGAAAAATACTCCTCTATACTATTAGCACAATAATGGTGATATTATTGTTTGGCTAGGGGCAAGGTCAAAGGCATAATCACAGAAATTCTAGCCTTTCTTCACATAATGAGAAAATAAATAGAAACATGGCAAAATGGACTTGCTTTTTAGGAAAACTAATGAGGCAGTCAGCTGCACTGCCTTCTGTTGGGGAGATTGCACTGGAGTTGGAGCACCTGCATTCCCGGAACCACCTTCACCTCAGAAACTCCGATTTGCAGCACAGGAGGTGGGGCCAAAAGGGAGGAACATTGGCCTGCATGCCACCGCGGAGTTACCCCGAAAAGGAGGCCGGGTCTCCCAACTACGAGACGTGGAAGAGGCTGAACAAGGGGCATATGGAATATTCTCCTCTCAGAAGACCGAAGCCACATGGAAACCCTTCACTTATATGGTTCACAAGTATGAGTAAATTAGATTAGGTGACAACCTCTGTCCTCCCCACACTCCATTTCGCTTTCCTGAGCGCTGCCGCGGCCAGCATATAGGAAGTTTGCTCTGGGGAAGACTGGCGGAGGGCAGTTACTTCAAGAGAGGCAGCTTCCACCATCTGTCCAGGACCACAGTGGACAGTAGACGAGGAGACAGGAGATAGTTCCCTGGTTGCAAATCACCCTGGCTTCCTCTCTCCCCCACCCCTGCAGGAATCGGGGAACTTTCTTCAGCTTAGGACAGAAGGGACCTTTTCACACCAGGCTGCATATGTGTGTGGTAAAGCCGACTCCAGGTCACGGACACATGAGCAAAATGGTGAGAGCTTATAAATTCTGCGGCCTCTCCGTGAGAGTGGCAAGGGTTAACTGAATAGAATATACAATCATTAAATAATAGGAGTCATTTTTTTAGGTAATATTCGACATTAGCTTCTAAAAGGCTTCTGCTGATTATGTTTTATTACCTGGTTTGTTAAGCATCTATTGTAAAGTGCAGTTAAATTATCATGAATTAGCTTTCATTCCACAGAAGTGTCACCTGAATGTACTTAGCTAGCTCGTCAACGCCACAAATGTGTAATTATTTGTTTTATTAAGCAGTGTTGTTGCCTTTTGCACATTACAAAGTGCTTTTTCATTAGTCGTACTTGAAAAAAAAAGTTAAATTATTATACAGTGTGACGTTCTTAGATACGGCATTTTACTCACAAAATTCCAAAATTCTTAATGGTTTCTTGGCCCTCTGATACTCCTTAGAATTTTATCTTTGATCTGCAGATCAAAGGCCATGGTGGGAATCTTATTAAAGCTATGAAACTTCTCACGATAAAATCAACGTAAACAGAGAATGTTCCATAAAACTCCAGGACTTTTCATGCATCCCCAGAAAGCTATTCTGGGGACACCCAGGTTAAGAAACTCTAGGGTAAAGGATTTTGAAAATTCTTAAATTATGCAAAACAATTAATTTTCTGATATTGTTCCCTGGACTTTTTTAGGTATTGCTGCAGGAAAGAAGGAGAGGACAAACATCTATCACCATAACGGCAGCAAAGACAAAATGGATTTTGTTGGTTAAAAAAAATAATGCCCCAGTCCCTAAGCTTCCCATATGAGCCAAGCACCTTTTCCCAGTTGAATTTTATATGGAAAGAAAATTAGTTCAGTCGTTTCAGCTGTGCCACAACTTGAACTGAAAAAGCAAGTCCTGGTGTAAAGTTATTGAGTGTTCCCTCTGTGGTTGACACTTGTGGTCGACATTGTGCCAAGTGCCTTCCAAGCATTGTTGCATTTAATTCTGAAAGCAAGCTTATAAGAAAGCTACTGTTTTTATCATCCTCTGACTTATAAGGAAATGGAGAGAAATAGTGACTTGGCTGAGGTCATGCTGTTGGTTTACAGTGGGGCTGGGACTCAGTTTTTCTTTTCTAACTGACAGCCAGGCAAAAGCCATCAGAAACAGGTGTCTTTTTTCTGAAGTTCTAGGAGGGAGGAGCATGTTAATATGATTTCAAAGAAACAAGTGATCTAAATCAATTTGCACCTGCCCTTGATTTTGTGCAAATTTATTTATAAGGAATTGTGAAGGAAGGGGAGATAGTCCTAAATTCAGAAAAATTTTAATAGTCTTAAATCAAGCATGTAACACACAATCCCATTTGTCCAGAAAAAAAGGGGGGGGGGCAAAAGGCAGAACAGTAAATCTTTTCCATAGCAAAATTATCACAAGGCTACGTGGAGCCTTCCAAGCTTGACTTTTCCCCTTTGAATGGAAACTGCAAATCACTGGGTTATCATGTGCTCTAAGTAGTGACTCCATTAATCTCTTTCACTCTTCATTTGCCTTGGATCTGATTTGACTTTGTGATAATGCATGGCTCTGATCACCGTGTGCCCTCCTAGATATGGAGTCTTCAGAAAAAGCTACAAGCAAAGAGGGCTGGTGGCTCAAGTCCTAACCAAGTCTCAGGATGAGGAATGACAATGTTTGGAAGCATCTTCAACATAATTGTGGTACCCAAGAGAACTTTCAAGATATAAGACAGCAGTAAAATACTTGTAGAACTGAAGAGCAAAGCAGAAACTGTAAATGAATTATTATAACCACTCCAATTCAGTGTAAAGTTTTGATTCAAAGGAGATAACACTCAGATACCTACTGAGTGGATATACCTGCATCTGTGCACCACAGTGGTTAATCAAGTTAAAATTCAAGGCTGGGGTTTTGGTTTCTTGTTTTGTTCTGTTCACGTGAGAAGGGGAGATATGGAACAGTTGAATTACTCAAAGTCTCCCTAAAAATTGGTGGTGGCAGGGCTTAGTCCAATGTCCCCTCTATTTTGTTCCTACTCTAGTGTAGTCTAAGGGTAGGCAAAGTTTTTCTTTAAAGGTCAGACACTAAATAGTTTAGGCTTTGCAAGCCATACCGTCCTTGAATCCACTACTCCACTATGCCACTGGAGCATGGAACCAGCCACAGACAATAACAAGGAATCGGTGTGTGCTCCAACAAGGTTTTCGTTACCAGACTGCTACCTGGATCTGGCCGGCAGATGGTAATTTGCCAAGACCTGGCTCTAACTACAAATTCCCTCGCGGCCATTTATTAATTACAGGCTTGGGTCTAGTTGTTTAGACTCTCTCCACCTCGGTTTCCTCCCCCAGTGAAACACGGTTTTTCCCACAGCGACGACAGTGTTTCTCGGATACATTTACCGTAAGTGGTTTAAATAGAACAGGGTTCAGGGAATCTCACTCTTCAGGTTTATAAAAACAGATAAATATGCATGCCTATGGGTGGAATTTATTGAATACCTAATTTTATGCTAAATGTTGTATTAAAGGTTTTACGTATATTGTCAGATGTAATCCTCATAACCGTCAGCGTAGATGCCAGGTGATTCAGAGATGTTAGGGAATTTGCCAAGCTGCACAGCTCCTGAGGTGTAGAGCTGCAATCAGCTGCTTATACAAGCTTCCCTTGGGCCTCTACACTGTACTGTCTTTCCATGGACTCTATTTTATTATTTTATTCTATTGTGGAAAGAACACTTAACAGATCTGCCCCCTTAACAAATTTTTCAGTGTGCAGTGCATTATTGTTGACTATATGCACAATGTAGACAGCAGATCTCTAGAGATTATTTATCTTGCTTAACTGAAACTTTAGGCTTATTGATTAGCAACACCCCACTTCTCCCTTCCCTCAGCCCCTGGAAACTACCATTCTACTCTTCGCTTCTATGAATTTGACTACAGGAAATACCTCTTATAAGGGGGATCCTGCCATGTTTGTTTTTGTGTGACTGGCTTATTTCACTTAGCATATTGTCTCTCAGTAAGGGCATCCTGGTGATCTTCTTGAAGAGTCATGAGGGGCAGGGAGTGTCATGTGCATGGAACACAAGTCATTTTTTATGGGGGACAATCTCCTGCCCAGATCCAAACATTCTCTGGACCATGTTTTACTAGTGGGTAAAGTGATACTACTCCTCCTCTCTGACTTCTCAAAAGCAGCCTAGCACTGGCTATTTACCAAACAAAGATATGCAGCCTAGGACCTCTCAGTTCCAGATACAGGAGCAAACTGGTCATCTTTTTCTATCTTATCCCTTTTACTTTTGATGTAGCAGATAAAATTCACATTCACTTTTCTCCCACCAATGCAACAGTAAGAGCTCACCCTCAAGTTTCCGATGTCCAATAGGAGCAATAAATGGCAAGCTCAAATATGGCTTTAGACCTAAACTATATTCTATAGTATGTTTTTTTATCAAAGCTCAGCATTAAAAGCAGGAAAGTTTTCTTTAATAAAAAACAGTACTTCTTTTTACCATTTGGCCACATTCTTTGCCCACGAGATCCACGACATCTCTTCCTCCCTGTCCATGAATTCCAGGGAGGAAGATGGAAGAGGAATGCCAGAAAGATTGATTGATTAATTAATTAATTAAAACAAATAATCAAAACAAAACCAAACAACCCTACATTAAGCAATGCAAATAGGGTCTAGTTCCTCCATCTCTCTCATAGTCTTCAATCATTGGCTTCCTCCCTCGTATCCCACTTGAAACTTCTATCATTAAGTTTACCAACGGCCTCTATTCAAGTCCAATGGCCACTTTTTAGCTCTTAGCCCACTCAGTTTTTCTGGATTATCCTTTTTTTTTTTTTTTTTTTAAAGAAACCCCCTCCTCTTTTTAACCTCCTTATTCTCTCAAGAGTCAAAACTCAAATGTCTTTCACAACTAACATGGTCTTTCCCATTGTTCTTGAAACACGTGGCCCACACCCCCTCTTTTCTGTCTTCCCGCTTTTGATGGAAACATGGATATAAGACATGTTCCACTTTCTTCTCACCTATACTGTAAGAAAAGCTGCTTTCACCTATTTAAATAGATCATAAATAACATCAGCTATCCAGTCCCAGGACACTGGATTATGTTGGAGACTGGGGAAAACAACAGCCCACATACCTTATCTGAAGAGGAAGGTTCTATCCAGCTTTGGGTTATTGTTCCAAGTCTTGTTAATTACAATAGATGCTAGAACTCCAAATTTTTTGCAAATCTCTGAATTTTTAAATGTTGACAACACTGTATAGGTCAAACTTAATAGCTCTGAGTGTGAGATTTGTGATAGTTATTTGCCACGTTTGTGATCAGGACCAGATTTTTTCTTCACTGACACTTTTTCCATCAGTATATCTCTTGGCTCCTCTCTGAGTCATATTCTCATTCCAAATGCTTCTTTTGAGAAAGTCCATCTCCTCTGCCATGGTTTCAGCCCATAGCACTTTGTTGTGACTTTATTCTCCCACATTAGATTTCCTTGTGTAATAGGTCTTTATGAAGTTGTCTTATCTGTCTCAATTGTTAATAATTACATTATGGGTAGTGACTGATTCTTATTTATATGTGCATTCCACATAGCACTTAGATCCACTGCTTTGCCCACCAAAGCTCTGTCATAAGTGTAAGGGCCCATTTAGCCAGGGCGATTCCATCTGGTTAAACAAAGAGTTTGTTGTTTATACAGTAAGAACTTAAACTGTCCCTGCCCCCCTTCCACGAGAGTGAGGCGGCGGTGCCACTCCCCGCAGGAGACTTACTTAAAAACAAGTCCCGGAAACCAGTCCCAGGTAACAAACCCCAAATACAAGGGCAGGTAAGGTCTGGTGAAGGTATCCAATCAATGAGGCACGCATACTGTCTCCCTAGCTACCAAGGTGTGTGGACCCCACCTCTTGGGCGCCAATTCTGACCAAGGTGATAGGCTAGTTCAAATGCCTACTATGGGGTAAACTGTAACTCAATTGGTCACTTATGTGTGACCTAGCCTGACTGTGCAGTTTTCTCTGTGTCATTGGCCACCTGTGCGTGGCCAGGCCCAACCACATGACCTTTGCCCTTAAAAGCCAGTCTGTAAGGCAGAGAGGGGTCGCCTCTTTGTAAGAGACGGCCCTGGCCAGTCAGTTTGATTCTTGATGCTTGGCGTGAAATAAAGCTTTGCTTGACCTTCGCTTTGTATCAGTCTCGCTCCTTTGATTACGGACCCAAACAATAAGTATGTCTTGATTCCTTAAGATTTAGACTCTGAATTTCTGTAAAGAAAATACTTTAAAAAAAAATGGCTGCTCTGTCAAATGGTCCCAGGATTATGCTGGGATCCTACTCTGTGGATCTCCATTTGTATAGGGCAATTGTTCTTCCCTGGGATTCCTGAAAAATCCATATAATGCCAAATGCAGCTTTGTTCCCTATGCTGGTGGCTTTGCCAAGGGCAAAAACTATTTTGTAAAAGAATTAAAGTGGGTCCCATGGAAATGAGTTGCAGAAATTCTGGGTCAAACAGTGTTTAACAGATTTCTTTACTGCAGCACTTCCCAAAGTTTTTATGGTGCAAAACTTTAACTGTGACTATCCAAAGAAGTAACTGAGTGCTTTTCAAACTTCTTTTACTCTAGGACATTTTTGTGAGGATCACTATTTAAGATCTCATGGGACTGGAACACAAATGCACTAGAACACAATCTGCCTTAAGAGTCAAAATACTTAGAATGTGAGGTCTTCTCCGATCTGTCCCCTCATCTTTATTTATATTCACTGTTGTTTTCTATCAGAAATATCCTCCCCCATTCCAGGACTCATGCTATTCTTTGTTTCCCGAACATGTGCCTTCCTACTTTAGCACATTTTCTCTCAAAATTTACATGGTCCGAGTAGGAAAAGAATAAATGAGGGTTGCGGGGGTGGGGGTGTCGGGGTCGGGAGAGGGTGGCTGGGTGATGGACATTGGGGAGGGTGTGTGCTATGGTGAGTGCTGTGAAGTGTGTAAACCTGGCGATTCATAGACCTGTACCCCCTGGGGCTAATAATACATTATATGTTTATTTAAAAAAATTTAAAAATTAAAAAAAAATTTACATGGTCTGGAATAACATTCCACCTTCATTAAAGCTAGTTAAGTGTTACACATCCTTTAAAACCCAGTTAAATACATACTTTCCTAAGAACTCATCAAACACCACTCCTGCCCCTGTTGCCCTTTCTTTCTGCTAAACAGCAGCCACATTGTCTTCGTCAAGCCTCTGATACATAAGACAGACTCTGTGAACTTTGTTTATTGTATTTGTCAGCATGTATCTCCTCTTCCCCTTTAGATTCTTATTGACTTCAGAGCTCTGTCTCTTCACTCAGTGCCTTCTTCCTAGAGGAAACTCAGTGATTTTCATGATCAACTAAAATAACCTGGAGACCTAAACGCATGTGACTAAAGATTCTGAGAAGTGAAGGAAGTAACTGCAGGTGAGGTTTTAGTGAAGCACACTTTTCCCAGCAGCAGGACATACAAGAGAGGCAAAGGTCTCTCTGGAATGAAGACTTTCAAAATAAGAAAGATAGAGGCAAGAACCTTCAAGAAGGCGAAAGAACATTCCCTACGCAGAGGGCAGGAAGCACTCTCTCAGGAAGAAAATATCTGTGGAGACACCTTGGTCCCACCTTGGCAATTTGTAAGTCAAAGACTATCGTGCAGGGTAAAGTCTCTCACTTAACTGTTGCCCTAGTTCAGTCTGCTTCTCATGGGGCTTTGGGAGACGTTGTTTTAAATAGAGTCAAAAGCTGAAAGAGTGTACCTTCTGGCGTTTTGAAAAGGCCAGACAGTCAAAGAATGTTTGAAGGAGCTCCCGTAAAATAAGAAAAATTTTCTTTCTACTTGCAAGATTTCAGGGGTATATGTAAAACAAAGCACCTGGGAGCTATGAGTAAGGAATAAGAAGGGAGGATAGTTACAGTATGCATCTTCAAGACCCCATATACGGGTCCAGCCAGGGAGGGCTCCCTAGGGCAGGGATGGGGAGGGCTTCGGGAGAGCTGGCATGCTAGGAACGAACTCAAGTCCCTCTGGAGCCCAGTGTTGTAAGGGAAGCCTTCATCGTTCTTCTCATAGCTTTTATATCCTGGGAAAAGCAGGTTATACCAGAATGCAGAACTTTATTTCCCAATAAAGTAAATGTGGCAGAGTCAAGAAATTTATTTTGCTTACAGTTTGATTTCCTGGCCTGCTAATTTCTCAGAAAGAAGAAAAGGAATTTGAAAGTGAGAAATATTTACTTATGTGGGAATAAATATGCATGAAAATGCTAAACAAAAGTGCAAAACCAGTATTTATGCCCATTTGCATGAATTTTAAAGCAATATGAATCAAGAAAGCTCTAACATCATCATTCTGACTCTCTGTAATGGGACAGAAAGTAAAGTAATATATACATTTAAAATTTATTCTATGTATGAATAGATGCACATTATGTGGATGGATTTCTTTATGAAATAATTGGCCATTTTTTTCTTGTAAACCTAATAAAAACAGTTTGAGATCATCAAAATTAAGAGATCAAGCTAGTGCATAACAAAGTGAAACAGTCTAATCTGTGTATGTAAATGAGGTAACGGCAACACATTTAGCATCTGTTAAACTCACAGTGTATAATATTCATTTCATGAAGTTTGAAATACAGGCAGGAAGATTATGAAGGGGAATACCTGCCTGAGAGAACCCCGTGTGACATTTTTCATTTCATATTTACACTCAGCTATATGTGTAAATAAGCAGGTATTTTAATATCTGTACCAAATGAAAAAATATATTGCACCAGTTTGAGTTTTGATGCACATGGTTTATATATGTGGTTTAATTTTGAAGAAGAAAATGATGGAAAGCCAGGAGATTATCAAAGTTATACCTAGAGAAATGAGAAATTATCACCTTAGACACCCTCCCCATTGAATCGAAGTTAGTCTGGAAATACATCCATTTTTATATCAACAGAAAACACAGTGTCGCTTGGTAAATACTTACATGTTGCAAAATGTAGATTATCTCTAATTAACAAAAAGAAAGACATGGCTTTTCAAAGTCTGGGAATATTATCTTGTGATTTTGTCATAAATGAACTTTATTTAATTGTTCCATTTTAAGCGTGATTTATCTTGCTTTTACCTCTCTGATTGCTTCCTTCCAGTGCCATGTAAATCGGAACCACTATTAGCAACATCACTAATTTCCCCTAAAGATCATCTGAGCTCTCAAGCCAAAACATTGCACTCCATTTTATTTTTTCATAAAACTGAAAAGGTTTTAGATGGGTAATTTTATCCTCTTTAATTCAAGCCTCAAAGGGGGGCCAATTTTTTTTATTTTATTTTTTTACAAATAAGTAATTGCTTGGACTGAAAATTTTCACTGCAATATTCAAAGGGAAGATAATGTTGAAATGCCATTGGTTATAATAATTAAACCCTTTGTTCAATCAAAAATAGCCTCTTTAGCTAAAGGGCAGTAAACTTCATGAGGAATATAACAAATCATGTTTCAATTTATTGAACTCAGATTTTTTTTTCCCTTCCCTATGTTTAGTATTTGTCACACAGATACATAAATAGAAAACTGGATTCTGAATAAATTAAGCACAGCGATAATTTGTGGCAGCTCTGATCAATCATATATTTATGGGCTGTGATTACGTGAAATGAGAGGACCATCACGTAGAAGGCTGATATATTGCTCCAAGTCCGCAAAGGGTTTGATCTGCAGACCCGTTCTCTTTTCTTCCTCAGTTAACTGTTTAACTAAAAAAGCTTTCCCTAATATTTCAAATGAACTTTACAATATCACCAGAGCTCAGTGATGTACCGAGCTTAAATCCTTTACTAGGATTAAACATAGCAAGATAACAAATTGTATTCAAAAGACAAAACTGAAAACTGAAGGTGTATGACACACTTCCTCAGGAGGGAGGAGACTCACCCAACTGCAGAGGAGAGGAAATGATCGGTAAAAGTTGATAAAATCAGAAGAGAAAGCCATGACCCTAGTGTGAAGGGGTAAAGATGAAGTGTCTTCATCAGTTTGGGCTGCTATAACAAAGTACCCAAGATGGGGGACTATAAATAACAGATATTTATTTCTCACAGTCCTGGAGGCTGGGCATTTGCAATCAGGATGCCAGCATGGCTAGATTCTGGTGAGAACCTTCCTCTGGACCGCAGACAGCCACCTTATCCTATCCTCACATAGCATAGAGCAGAGAGAGGAAGTTAGTGCTCTCCTGACTCTTGTAAGAGCCCTAATGCCATTCGTGAGGGCCTCACCCTCACAGTTGTCTTCCAAAGGTCTACCTCCTGATACCATCACATTGGGGGTTGAAGAGCAGGGTTTCAACATATGAATTTGGGCAGGGGGTTGGCAGGGGAGAAACAAGTCAGTATAGCCCACCACCATGGACTTTGTATAGGGCAGCATTTTCTGGAGAGTGATCTAGCACCTGTTGGCAGGAGACGCTGTATAGAGAAGGGTCTGAGTGTAGGGGAACACGTTACACAAAAACGTAGTGGCTCAGGAGTAAAATGAGAAGGTGCTAAACACAGCTATCGACAGTGGTCATGGCTAGGGAAGGATATTTTGAGAGCTATTGTTAAAGAAACATGGACAGGCTTTCTAATATATATGAATGCTTGAGATGGTTCTAGAATTAACAAGTGGGGAGGTGGATTTTAGAACAAGAAAGGCTATTTCTGCATATTAGTTGAGATCCTCTAAATTGTGCTACAGTAAAAGAGTCCCCAAGTCTCCTAGGCTCAAAATACCAAAGTTGTTTTTGTTGTTCTTATTGTTTATAATTCCTCTCACACTAACGCCCATAGTGGTCAGCTGGGTCTCTGCCCCTCACTGTCAGCCTCTCTCAGGGACGTGCAGCTCTGCTCCTAACTGACTGAGCAGAAGAAGGGCAAAACACACTGGGTCTCTTAGGACACATTGTCTCTCAAAGCTTCTACGTGGAAGGGACATATGGGACCACCTGTCACATTTCATTAGTCAAAGCAAGTCACATGGCTCTGCCTGAGTTCAAGGGAATGGATATTGGGGATTAGTAGTCCAATCTACCACTTTCTCTTTTCATAACAAGCGGGACATTTGATGTGTGAGAATATTCTTTTGCAGACTACGTTCTACAAAGCATGAAATGCAAAGCTATTTTCTTCTCTTCGATGACAAATAATTTCACATGGACCAATATGAAAGGAAATAAAAATGTAATTAAATACTAAAAAATGTCCCTAGCTGTGAACAGTTGGTTTCATAAATATGCCATCTCTAAAACCTGTGGCTTGCCACTTAATAGGGCTTTCTATAAATTAGTTTCTTAAGGGCGCTACAACAGATTTCCACCAACTTGGTGGTTTAAAACAACATCTATCCTCTTATAGTTCTGGACGTTAGAAGTTCAAAATGGGTTTTCCTGGGCCAAATTCAAGGTGTCAACAGAGCCGTACTCCCTTGAGAGGCTCTAGGGGAAAATAGGTTCCTGGCCTCTACCAGCTTCTGGTGGCCACCAGCATTCCTTAGATCTTGGTTGCACACCAGGCCCCACTTCCGGGGTGATGTTGCCATCTCCTCTTCCTGTAAATTCTCCCTCTGCCACCCTCTTATAAGAATTCTTCAGATTATACTGGATCCCCCCAGATAATCCAAGTCCCCATCTCAAGATCCTTAACCTAATACATCAGCAAATTCCCTTTTGCCATGCAGAGTAATATCCACAGTTTCCAGGGAATAGGACTTCAATATTGGGGGCCATAGTTCAGCCTACCATACTCATCATGGCACAGTACATTATTTCTTCTGGCTCCCATTGTGTTTAGATAGGTACATGAAAGGAAATCAACCAAAGCACCATTGCCATAAACCTGTATTCAAAAATGTCAGGCTTGAAAAGACCAAAGGAATGTTCTAATTTGGGGAAGAAGGGTGTAACTTTATATAGGGCTGATGGGGGAAGGGTTGACTGAAGTTCACGTGGCTTTGGGAATTATTGATCAAAAATGGTTCTTCAAAGAAAAGAGATCGCTCCTATAGATTAGCAGCC